>JANIJG010003460.1:8552-26047 GCA_024611175.1 Megaceryle torquata
TTTTCCTTTTTTTTTTTTCTTTCTCTTCCTCTTTTCCTTTTTTTTTTTTTTTTTTTTTTTTTTTTCATTTTTCCTGGAAAAAGCAGCCAGTGGAAACAGGAAGGACAGTGTGTCTCAGCACCATTTATATCCTGCTGTTGTTGAGAAGATGGGGATAAAAGTTTGAACTTGCTCAAAGGCAACTGAATTTTCCCTTTATTCGTGAATTCAGGATGACTCTGTGATATGGCAGGAAGGTGAGGAAAACTGGTGTTCTGCCTCCAGTCTTAGAATTTAAGCAGTGCTTTCTTTTGCTTTTTCTCTGAAAGCCCCAAACTCAAACAAACAATCAAACAAAACAAATTAAAAGGTTAGAAGAAAATCCCACTCAGGGAGTGTCATGATCAGGAAGATGTCTTAGCCTGAGGTAGGAAGAAGGCTATAAGAACCAGCTCACTCCCTTAACATCTCTCTGTGTCTAGCTTACATGTTTCACTGCTTAGCTTTTTTATGCACTCTCTTTGGAAGAGTCCAATCCCACAGCAGTTTAGTTGGCTAGCATCAAGTATGGAAATGATGCTAGGGTTGGGATTACTTATGAGAAGCTGCAACACCTAGCATTATATGTCCAAAGTAATTTTTTTTAAAAAATAGTTATTTTAATATGTAAAATAACCAAAGAGAAATCTGTTTTCATGATGCTAAGAAGTAATATATGGAATTCTTCCACTGTTTTCTGGTGCTACATATTAAGACTTTCCAAACATCCCTGAAATCCCCTGTTCTATAATCATCTCCATACAACCAACCTCAGCCAAAAAGAGTTCTTGGGCTTAATTGTCCTAAGTGGTGGATATTATGCTGCAATGGAAAGAAAGACAGCTCCCTTCCTTCCCCCTACACCTGTATAGAATTTTCTTTCATTTCCAGAAAAACAATGTATTTCTTTTCTGAGAGAACAAACCAGTAGATTTCATCCTTCAACACAAACTGGTACATACTGTTGTATCCAAACACTCCTTTTACCACTTGAAGGGTTTCAGAAAGGCTTTTATTTCTCCACCTCCTGTTACCCAAGATAAGAGTCAAATTCTGAATGTGCTTTTCTCCTCTTTCCCCTTTTAAACTCAGCTTTTTCTGTATTTATTTTTTCCAACCTTCCCTTATTTCAGGGTTTCTCCAGCACTAGACACATGCTATTAGCACATCTTGGGAAACCTTCCTGCAGTGGGGATTGTCAGACAACTGTTTACCCTGAATGGATTGCAAGTATCGGTCAGTGCAAATACTCACAGTGGGACTGATTACACCGATGTCTCTAACCCTCTGAACACATATAATGTGGACTAGATAGTTAAAAAAAAAATCCCACAAAACCCCAAAAGCCAAACCAAAGGGGATCTTAGACTGAGCTGAATATTTGTGCAATTAATATGAGATAAATATTCTCCCAACTGCCAAAGCACTCTCTAATAGAGAGTGATTTACTCTCTATTAGAGACTCATTGCTGAGGAAGCTTGTAGTGTAATTGCATAAAAATATAAGATTTCACTCAGGTCCATAAAATGAATTTTAAACCAAGAGATGTAAAAGCAAAGTTAGGGGAAATAGGAGAATGAAGAACACAGAGGATATTATTTATCATGAATGCTTGACAGAATCAGCTAGAGAGCTGAAGTGGGTTTAGAGGGAGATAAAGCTGACAGATAAATCTTAGCCAAACCTGAGATGAGAGAACAGCATGACTGAAGAAATAAAATAGATGTGGTGATGATAGCTGCTAGAAGAGGAGTGAAGCTCTGCAGAAGTTCAAGCCCATTTTCAGTATGATGTTTTATCTCTGGGGATTACTCAACCAGAAACTACAACTCCTCCGAGATTTGTCTCAACACCAGTAAAAACGCACCAGTCTGATACTGCAAACAGGGTTCCTGTGAAGAGGCTAAACTCCTCATGAATCAACAGCACAGTCTTTGGTATTAACATGGCTTTCAGTCAGTGGAAGCTTTTTCAAATGATGTAATGTTTGTAACTCGATATTCTACTCCATAATCCTATCAAGGACAGAGATGTGGAACATCCATACTGGACGATCTTTGCTTCACCGTGAGCTTTTGGTTAAATGGTTTAAAAATTTCTTAGGTTCAGCAACTAAGACACATAACTTGTCTCAAGAGCCTGATGTTTACTATTTAGTGAAATCAGACCTGATGCTGAAATATTAAAAAAGAGAACTTCAACCCTGCCTACCTCTGTTCTGGTCCACCCCATATGTACACTTTCAGTTTATATGTCCTCTATTTTTGTAAACTAAATGAAGAAAATATTCATCCTGTTTGTGTGTGCACATATATATGCATATTTTGAGAACTTGATTTTAACAATAAGGCAAGGTAAGGAGGCGTTTCAACTCTAAATTTCCTGGGGTTTGACAGATTAAATCAAATTCTTAAGGCCATTTTACCATCATTCTTTCTGTTCAAGTGTATGATTTATGTCTTCTTTTTATTGCATGAAACCTTTGTCTCAGTACTATTTGATTTAGTCTACTAATGGTTCTCAGATGATTTTATTTTAGTATCTGCAAATTTTTGCACACAAAGCTAGACAAATGCAGTGCATGGGTAAATTAAATTGTGCAATTTAGTGAAAAAGCAAGTTACTTAAGAGAATAAGATTTTAACTGTTGATCCAAACCAGCTCTGCACGTAAACAATGGATCCTTGGTGTTTACTGTATACTATCTGTCTAAATACAAAGATTACTGTTTCCTCTGGTGTAGCAACTGGCTGGAGGTTCTCACTAGTAGCTGTTATTAGTAGCAATGACACATTAATTGAACTTCACTGCTTCCAGGTGTGTGGCACACTCCAGGGTCACCCAGTGCACTACAGTTTCATGTGTATTCAATTACTGTAGCATTATGAAGGAATGCAACATGTCATGCATTAAAATGTCAATTACCAATTTTTATGGGATAGTTGTAAAATAAACCAATCAGGTTTTCCTGGTTTTCCAGGTTGTCTGCTTGGTTGCTGTAAGCATCCAAAGAAGTACACCTTTATCCCCCACCTCATCTACGCAGCCAAGAGAGAAAAAGCGAAATATGTTTAGAAATTACTGCTTACTGTTAGAAATGGTTAGGTTACTTGTGTTTGAGCAAGTGGCTTGGATGGATCGTGCAGTGTTGTCATTAGTTACACATCATAGAATGATAGAATTGTTTGGGTTGGAAGGGAGCTTTAAACCGAGCTTTAATTCCAACCTCCCTCCAGTGAGCAGGGACATCTTCAGATAGATCAGGTTGCTCAGAGCCTCATCCAACTTGTCCTTGAGTACTTCCAGGGATGTGGCACCCTGTTATGAACAAATCAACAATTGTTCTTCTCAGTGACTTGGTCTGAGACACTCAAGGTTACAGGCACAATGTATTTTCAGGGACACAGACCATACGACACTCTACACCCTCTGTGAGTCAGTCATAACATCTTTGCTAGAGCAGATCTGGTTGTACTTCACAGACTTTTCCAGCAATTTTTACAATGTAAAAGGTCACCTCACAGATACCCTAGGAAATGTCCCCCTCTAAAGAGATATGCCATCTTTTATCAAGGTGTTTGTTCTCCCCAAATGGGTTTCTTACCCGCTGTCCCTTTAGAAGTTGTATTTTTGTTGGAAAATCACTTAGAATCCAAGCTTTTGGATTAGATGGAAAGTGGAATCTTTGGAAGCAAATTTTAGCTAAAGGAGATGGAATAAAAAAATATCCTTGTGATATTTTTATCGTGGAATATTTTCACATCTGTAATTATGTTCCATGAAATTTCAGTGCTCACTGTCTTTACTGGTAAACTATTTCTAAGATCTCTTTTAAAATTATTTATTGGCTGTGAAGTTGAGTTTAAGGAGTGAATGATTACCAAGCCACATGTGCCATGCCATGGTCAGCTGAATATCAGCAGATTTTTTTTTATGTTGTTGATTAAACCTTACATGAGTAAAATCTGTATTCAAAGAATACTCATAATACTCATAAGAATCAAGATACATAAATTACTAAATGAAGGTAGAGATTTATTTTAGAATTTAAACTGTGGAGCTTTTTAGTTCATTTCCATGGACCTTCCTGACCTTGGTAGCTAGCAGGGGTAGAAATTCCTGCAGTGCTGGTAAGGACACTGCATCAACCACCTATCAACAGCATCTCAAAGAAACATTGTAGCTACTTCTAACCAGATCTTTCAAAAGGTATGGTAAACTGTGAATTAAGAGACTGAACCTTTTATATGAAAACCTGGGAACAGTGGAAAATAATGTGGTCTAAAGTACTCCTGCATTTGTGCATGATATGTTTTGTACCCTGTTAAATTTCAGTTGAATATGTTTCCTATAACTACAGGACATTTTGCTTGTGATTTTGCAAGTCCTTATTGATAAAAAACCATCAGGCTGGGATCATGAACAAGCAGCAGACCCAAGGCTAGAAATAGTAACTGAATTCCCACAGTCACTTAGTTTCCCCACTTCTCTGTTGGAAATGGGCTATGAGATAGTATCATCCCAGGGATGCTCCTTCTCTGTCATACCAAAGGCATATGGTATCTGGCTGCACGATGTAGTGTTCAACCTAAGAATTAGACAATTTTTACTAAGAAATATGATAAATATCCTGTAAAATGAGGCATTTAAAATTAACTTAGGTGCATAAATACAAAAACCCCAAGTCTTATTCTAGCTCTTCAAATTTCACACCACTCCCATGAAGCCAAACATACACAAGTCACATGGGTAGCATCCTGTAGCCTTGATCATGCTGTGGATCCAAGATTTCTGAGAAAGAAAAGACAAAACTCTAATGATCTCTTCCAATCTTAAAATCTACAAAATTGCCCTGGATCACGCAGGAAGATGCTTAGGAAGTTCAAAATCACTCTTGTTTCCCATTCCCCTCTTTTAGCCATAATCACATATAATACTTAGTTGCCTATTGGGAGAATATGTATATAAGCTAAATAAATGCATCTTGCCATTTTTAAACAGAAAACAAACAAACAGAAAGTTAAATAAGACCCCAGACTGCACTAACAGTTCTTTAAGTCCCTGAGTGTCAGAAACAAATATATTTGAATGGATTCTTAAAAAGAATGCAGACCTCTAAAGAATTGCATAAATCCTTTTTGTTGAGAGCAACCTTTTTAAACATAGAAAGATAAACACATACTCACAATAAATAAAAATAACTCTATACATACACACACACATAAATACATGTAGGAATTATTATTCAGAACATTAAATTGCACATCATTATTTTAGAAACAGCATAAATGGCTCTTTATGATCTCTATGTTTGTGAAAAAAACCCAAACCCCATCAAATTCTAGATCACACAGCATTCAAAAATGAAAGTTCAAAATATAGCCTGTGACCATGTCTTATTTATAAATATGTGCTATAAAAAGCCAGAATATACACTCTATTTTTAAGTTCACTACACAAGGGGATATTGTTTTAAGTAGACATTCAAAGTAGCTCCCTTGAAAGATTAATTTTTAAAATGAAGAATAATACAGATAATTTGAATAGCACCATTGAAAAGGAGTCTTTACACAGTTGTGGTGAATTCTTTGATGCAATTATTTATTGCTTGCACAGAGGAATTATATGTTACAACACATTGCCTTGAGGGGTAGCAAAAGACATATGAACTTCTCTGCAAAATGTTCATGCCCTCATACTTTCAGTGCTTTGCCCATATAGTTGAGTTAGGAGCGTGAGTACCCTGCATGAGCCAGCAAGAGCAGTACGCTTGACTCCTCTGAGCACCTACATTAGTGTCCTAAAATACATCCCTCTCAAAGGACAAGACTATCTCTCCTCTCAGGGAAATCTCACCATCTCATTTCACTCACTTCAGCAGAGAAGTTTTTCTACTCCATTAAATATCTATTCTGTCATTGTGTTTTGGGAGAAGACCATCCATCCATTAAGAACTGGGCACAGGCAATTCAGACAAGAAATGGTAATGTATTTTTTACTCTGTTGACTGAGGCCTCTGTGCAGGCAGAATATGCCTAATTTTAAGCGGTCTCACTGACTGCTGGGACTGCTGACATGATTAAAATTAAGCGCGTGTTTCAGTCCCTTCCTGAATAAAAGTTTAAATGAGACTTGAAATGGTTGCTTGACTTTACATTACATTAACATTAGCAATTTCCTGGCTATTGTTTTTCTTCCCCCACAGTGGTGACTTTTCCAAAATAGATCCCTCATCCGACTGTAAAGGTAAATAAAAATCATGCCCATTAAATTTACTGTCTGTAAAACACTAATGGCTAACAAACAGTATCTTTACATTTAGATGGCATTTTTATCCTGAGGAATCTCAAATCACTCTATAAACCCTGACCTTGATCCTAAAGTCACTAACATACGTGACCAACTTTATATTGCATATCGAACATGATTACACATAAATGTAAAGTTACCCATAAGCTTAAGTGTTTGCATATAAAGGACCTTAACGTATAAGTGTCACTCTGGACAAATGTTATTAAAATTATACTTAACGCACAAAAAATTAATATGCTACATTAAGGATTCAACCAGCTTTCAGAAGCTCACACTCTTTACCATATAACAAATAACGTTTCTTGTCTGTATCCTCACAGCTGTAGCCTTTGTCCTGTTAAAAGAATGTAAGTAATTCCAGGATTTGTTGGCAACTGTCACAAAAAAAGTGTTAATGAAAATGAGAACTGCAAGTCACATAAACTAGGCATCATTTAGGGTTTTTCACCTTATATTCTCAAATAGTGTAAATGCCAAATTAAAATTCACTAAGCATGTGATGATATCTTGCTGTTTTGCCAGATTTCATAGTCCTATTGACTAATCTGATGAAAAGATAAGTTGACCAAGTCCATAGCAATATAACTCATAGCTATAACTTCCATAAATTCTTGACTGCAAACTTAACATTCAGACAAGGCATTAAGATTTAGACAGAAGCCTCTCTCAGGATGCCCCAAAATTATATATATTTTTTTAAGTTTTACAGCATTCATTACGCTCTTGGCAGTTTCTCTTGCCCTTATCTTATAAATAAACTAATAACCCACCACTTTTTTCTTGAATTCTAAGTTATAATAGCACAGGGTTTAGAAGAATCTCTTGTATCAGAAGGCTGAGCCTCTTTCCTTGCAGATACTTATATTATGTAGCCTTTTCACAGGCTGACCACACTGTAGCTTAAAAGCAAACAGGTAACATTTTAGCCCATTTGCAATGCCCCAGTCATTTTACCAACAAATGCCTCTCACCTTCCAGGTACAAGGCAACAACATATTTACACGGGAAACAATGGTTCTTACATGCCAGGCTCAGAGGGAATTGCCTTGTAGGCTGATACTTACAACTTTATGGACAGATTTCTATATACTATCTTCAGGGCCCTTTCAAATTAGCAAAGAACCACGACATCATACCCAGCTGTTCAAAGTACATGCTTGTTGACATATACTAAAGAAAAGTGTCCTGATAAAGGTCGACTCAATAATTTTAAAGGAAGATATAAAAGATTATTTTCTCTTATTTCCTTCATTTATCTTGACACTTGACAATCCTGTCTCTGCTAGGGTCAGCATGGGAATTGCTGTTCTATGCTTGTTGGACAACATTGCCCATGGTGGGAAAGATTCTGATATTAGTAGCTGCCTTTGAAAAATAAATATCCTTCCCTCTCTCTCCTTCACTTAGGTCAGTCAGTCTTTTGCTTAGTTTCACATATAACCAAAACAATATAATAATAACAGAAGATATTCTTATCAAATACTTGTCTTATAGAAATTCAGTGGAATAAAATTTGGTCTTTATCTTGTATAATTTAGGGTGCAATTAACAAGGGCACACATACTTTCATTTAACTAAGTTGTTCCAAAAAAACCCACCCAACCTACTTTAATCCAAGCAATACTTGATTGCATTCCATTTGCTTCAGCAGAAAAAAAGTATTTTCAAAATAAGCCAGATAAAGTGTCTTCTTAATTTGCCTTATATTGCACTTCTCATTATTCTATTTAAGTACTGATCACTCAGCCTGGTCCGAAGATAAGATAAAAATCAGCTTTATTTCTTATTCTGAGGAAAGGTGACATCAGGATCAATAAATCCTGACAGAAGCTATTAACATTTTAATGAGTTACTCAATAATATTCTAACGATGTGCTGGCAAGTCAAGCCTCCTTTGATTAAGGACAAATTTCTTAGACTACTGTAAATATATATTTCAAGGTCCAGAATGCAAAGCTGTCACTTATCAATCAAGAATAAAGGGCAAAAGTCATGACTAAAGAAGCTAACGAAGGGGCTTTCCACATGATTATAATGATTACTGTACATGATGGAACTTTTTAAGATGCCATTCATCTTAACCAAACAGAGCCAAATATTAGTTGTGGGCTTGTGTGTTTGGTTGTCATACAATTGAAGAAGTGTCCATGACTTCCTCCTACAACACATAGAAACCCCATGATGTTGGGAGCAGTTGGACCCATCTATACATGGCTGAATGGAACAGTAAATATGGTCTCTAATAAATTAAATTGGAAAAAACCCTGTCTGTGCAAACTCTGCTGTGCCTCAAGAAAAAAGGCACAAGTGTCCAGCAGGGTGAAATATACTGGTCTAAGGGTAAATTTTGCCTTTAAGACTGTGCAGTGCAATAGTGGCTCAGGTTTTGACCTAAAGGAGAGAATTTACCTGACATAGTATTAAATGTTGCAATAAATCTGTTGTCAGGATCATGCTATTGAACATAATGCTAATAAGGTATAGGAAAATCCTGCCTGGGCTGCCATGCTTATAGACTATTGACTCGAGTGCAACATTTTAGTAAATAAATATGAGTCTTTGAACACGAAGTCAGATGTGACTTTTCTAATAGCGACAGTCCAAGTGAATCCAAAGTACAGCAATAAAACTGGGCGCAGCAAATGACTGTAGGGGCTCTCCATCAAGACATAGGAGAAATCTGGGTAGGTTATATAAAATAATTCTAACTAGAAAGTTTTCCCTGTAAGTGTATGGGAATATGAATCATGAAAACGGCCCAAAAGAAACTTGTGTTATAAGATAAGCTTCTCTGTTGGCCTGCCTTACTCACAATGAAAACATTCATTAATTTCAGTAGGAGGTGTTTCTCTAAACATGAGGTGAAGCTGTCATCAAAATATAAAAGAAAAAGGCTGCAAACACAGAAATGGCATCAAAATGTTCTCATATTTTGTGTCATTGAGAATAAACTTTTTGAAGATAGCTTATGATATTCTAACACATGAGTTTCCAATTTGTAATGTAGGAAATACATGCTTATGATCAAGAACTGCAAAAAAAGTCCAATACACTCTTTTTGCACCAGCAAACGATGCTCAAAGCATGGAATTGAAGCTCTGGACTTCGGTGACCAGAATACTTACAGTTTCTAAAAAAAAATTTAGACAGACTCAGATTTGTGTCATCCAGTGTGGACCACTCTGATGCTTTTTAATGAGGAAACCTTCCTGTGAAAGAGAACAAGGAAAAGGAAGAAAAATGAAAAAAGGAACAAATAATTTGAATACGCTACGTATCCTACACAAGATTTTATCTTTTATAATTGTCCCTGTTTATGGGTTTAATTTGCTACTGTATGAATATGATCTACTCATTCATGTCTTGATATCTTCTCTCAGACATACTGCCTGTGAGAGTGCTAGAACTTCAGAAACAAGTGGGTCATGTGACTGTTGGGCAAATTGAACTCCATCACACTGCAGAGGGAAATATTCCAGATCTCTTCATGCTTCCTATATACATATAATGTGTGTGCATGTGCATAAACAAAACAGAAGAGATTCCAGGATTCCAGAAGTGAAATGAATAACGTTGGTATTCATAAAAACATTAACAACTGAGACTTTGTTGCAATCAAGTTGCTGTTGGCACTCATAGACGTGACATTTATTTACCTCTCTGACGGCCTCAGTGCCTTGTGACATAAACCAGCATTTACAGGACTAAGTCTCGAAAACAAAACCCCTCGGAGAGTCATGAATGTCACTTCAGTATATTGGGCAGGTGGCAAAGGGATGGATGTCACCCACTCATTGATACACTCTTGTTTTCCCTTTATTTTTTGAAACTGGTCAGGCATTTATTGCTCATAAATACAAATAGTCAGAAAAAACCTCAATATAGAGCTGTATTTTTTAAATTACAGTTTGACTGAAAGGATTGTCTTGCAGTCTATGCATGGACAATGCGGAAGATTTGCTTGGCAGAGCAAAACGTGTTATGAAGATTTCTTACTCTTTTTATTTATTTATTTTTTCTATTGAAGTTCTTGCGCTGAATGGGATTAAGTGTGTTATACAAAGGTGAGGACCCAATCCACATTCATATGGAGACTTGATAATGTAAAGTTCCTCCCCACATAATTTTTTAGATACATAAAGTCTTTGAGACCACTAAATGGCTTTTGCAAATGACCAGAATGGCTGCAGTCCCCATAGATCTGTGTAGGGTGGGTTCAGGCCCTTCCTAGGAGCTACTGAATAATTTTATCCAGTGTAGACATGATGTATAATGTATAAGCAAGCCTAAAAGCTGGGCTAAGTCCCTGTCTCTGTCTTCCCACATGAGGAGCCCATGCACCTGATTAGAACATCATGGTCCTTCTTAATACAATGACTCTTGAAGGCTTTGTGTGTGTGTGTGACCTGGCAAACAGAGGAGTGCCCAGCCTTACCGGTTGCTCTGTCACCAGGGTACTGTCTTGTGAGAGCCTTGAACAACCTGTGTCCTGAGAAGTGCTTTAGCTGCTGAATTAGAGGACAAAAGGTTATTGTGATGACCGCAACCTCTTGCTCTTTTTTAGCCTGTATGATAAAAGAAGAGAGTGACCTCTTGCTACGTTGTTGAAAGGAACAACAGCCTGGGTTAAGAGCCTAACCTCCAAAAGAAGCAAAATGCATGACATGCTGCTCTTTAAAGCATTCTTCACTAGTTGATTTGTGTGGCTTCCCACTCAGCTTGCTGGCTGCAGCGAGTCCCAGACAGAACACAGAAGAGTGAGTGTGTCACCAGAGCTGGACCTGAGCCACGAGGCAGGGGAGACAAGAGCATCTACATCCCTCTGTGGACCTAATCTAAAAGCCCAACTCAGCTGTCATTTGAGATGTGAGTGAGATTGAGTTTCAGTGAAAATGGATACCAGTGACTTCACTGTAGCTGCAGAGATATGAATATCTCATTTCCCCTCACAGCTTTATAGGTTCTTGGGGAAGGCGCACTTTTTAAAAGCATTTCATTCTCTTCTGAGGACCTTTCAAAGGAGATGAATCAAAATCTTCCTTTCAAATTTTTAAAGGCTGTCTCAGTCAGATAGGTCTAATTTATCTGTTAACAGTTAAAAAAAAATAAAGTAATTGGAAATTAAAAACTAATTCCTATTAGTGTTAGCAGACTTTGTATAAATGACTTGAAAGATCTGAATTATTTAGGACATTATTATGTTTATTTTTCATCCTATATATTCCTTCAGAGTTTTTTCTACCGGTCTTTCATTTTTTACTTCACAGACCCTGCCTTCTATATCTCTGTTTATTGACATTTCTGTTTTCTGAATTCCCTCTAATTGACACCATCTTTGGTGGAGAAGATGGTTCACCTTCCCAACCCTGCAGGCTTTGCTCCTGTCCAATCCCTGGATGACATTTGCTCTTAGCAGAGTGGACCATGTCTCATCTAATGACCTATTATAATAACTAGATGTATTCTTACGGAGATACCACCTATCAGCTTGTTCCCTGTCCTGTGTCTATGCCATCCCCTACATAAAACTTTATCCTCATTCTTACTGAATTAAATATTTTAAAATGCTATTTCTCAGTTTCATAGCCATCATGTAGAATTCAATTTAATTCTTTCACTATTTAGGGTCTTCCCAAGCTGAAGTCATCTGCAGATGAGATTAGCATGGTACCTGAAAATATTGACTACTACCAGATCCCAGGACAGACTGCTGCAAAACCATGTTCAGTACAGCCTCCCATACCTTTAATGACTAATGACAGCTACTGCCCAGGTACACCACTCCAAGCACATTTGCATGCCTCTCATAAGAGTCCTTACTACGTTTTCTCCTTTTTCAGTCTTCCAGTGCATCAGTGGTCTTCCCCAATGTCCTCTGTCAGTATCTTTCCCATTCTGTTTTGACATCTTCTTTTTGCTACTCATGTAACAAGTTGTACCTTTGCCTCCTACAACCTCTCATCCTTGCTGCCCAGTTTGGGTTGGAAGAGGAATTTCATTCCCAGAGATCAGACCATCCAAGAGCATCTCTCCTCTGGTCTCAACAGCATGAAACATTTTTTGTACAATGTTCAGGGAGATATGAGACATTTTGTGTTGTTGCAGGGTCCTGGGGCAGAGGCAGTATGCTTGATCCTCTTCTGCCCTCTTCTTGTGGCACAGAAGTAACTGAATTTTTGGCAAGAGGATTTAGACTTTTTACAGCATTTCAGGTGGGGTTTAATGGTTTAATGATGGTACATCAAATCAATGCTCCATGTACTCTTTCAGACCAAACACTTGTTTCAGGACAGGGAGACAAGAGACCCTTTCCTGCCTCTGTTTTTCTGCATCAGATATGCTTGGTGCCCCATGTGAACTGTGTGTTTTTAATACCTTGGCCTCTCTGACTTTGTCACTACATGCTCATGTTGTGTTCTGTGCTCATCTGGGAGCACCTCATTTAGTTTCTAACTTTTTCTATATACTGTCTCCTTGTGTTTCAAGCCCATGAGAAGACCTCACAATTTAGCCGTCTTGGTCTTTTCTACACTCTTTTCCAATTCCTTTCATAATGAGATAAATTGCTGATGTGTTTTGTAATACTATTTCCTTAAGAATCCTTTCCATTCCCTTGAACCAGTTTCCTAGGAAATTGGTCCTTCAAGGTCTCTGACTTTGTTGAAATCCACATTCTTTAATCAGTTAACGGTTTCTATTTTGTTGCTCTTCCTTCTCCTTCATGATGAGCTCTGTCATTTCAGTCAACTTCATTCAAGTTACCTTCTGTGTGAACTGGTTCCTCCCCAGAAGTTAGAATTGCAACAGAAAAAGCTTCCTTTCTAATACCTTTCTTCACTCTTAAAATACACAGATTAAAAAGAAAATGAACAGCACTGCAGCCCCAAAGTTTTCTGGACAGTCAGTTTGCCTTTCTTTCCCAGATGTTTGGATGATTAAAATCTGTACAATTCACCAAACTTTGTGCCCTGAATGTTTTTTTTTTTAGCTACTCAACAAAATACTTGTTTACCTGACCTGCCTAATTAAACAGCCTAGGTTGGAGCTGCAGATACATCATTAAGCCCAGTTCTCCTCTTATTTTATAATTACCTCTCTTACCCTCTTTTCTGCTGGTCACATTAGTTGATACTTCTTAGGATGCTCCCTTTCATTCTTTTGTCCCAATTTAGACCACTCTTCATTCAAGTAACAAGTTGGTGTACAAATATGGTCTTCTCCTTTCTTTTGATGTTAACTCCATCCATGTTAACTCCATATTATAATATGGGGTGGGACGGCCCCTGGCAATGTTATCTGCACAGCCACACACAAACACCAGCTCCTGGCAGGAAGGCTGGAGGGACATATGGAGAGAGCATCCAAACCCTTAATCCCTTATTCCTGGGACCTCAGGAGTATTCCAATAAACTCAGGGTGACTTCTGGTAGTGTCATTACTTGTCAGAAAAATGAGAGACAAACATGCCCCAGACTATTAGTTGTGATAATTTCACAACTTTCGTATCCCTGTTTCAGATTTGAGCTCTTTGCATGTAGCATACTTTCTTGGAAGTAAAGCTTGGTCCACTAGTGTCTATCTTTGTTGCTTCCTTCCTTAGAGCAATGACTGCCATCACTTTGTGTCTCTTTTCGAGAGTGGTAGTGATGAATTCCATGGTCTTTATGGCACATGATTTTCACCTTTCCACTGCCCCATCTTCTACCCATCCAGGTCCATTTCCTATTGGAACAAGTGAATAACCTCCACGTCCAGGGGACACTTACCTCCAGGTAATTAATATTAATTATACACACGCATTGTTATATAATACACATATAAATTCTGTTATGAAATAACTTTGTCCATTGTTGGTGCCACTGTAGACATCACTCACTCCTACAGGGATATAAACTCCTACATTGTGCTGCTAATGCTCTCATGACTGCAATTAACTCTCAGCCTGCTTCTTCCTCCTACTTCACTCTTATTTGCCTCCAGAGACATTTCCTCAGCAAGCACCCCTATGCCAGGTATCATTCCCAGCCTCATGTCACTGCAGTGAATTTGGACAATTCCAGACCACTGTCTGGGTCCCCCCTCTGTCTCTCAGAGGTGCAGAAGAACAAGATTTCCAAAATACAATTCTGTAATTAGACGGAAGCCATTGTGAACTACCCCTAAAAACCACCATTTGTAAGCCAGCCAAAAAACATGTGATCATTAAAACAGTGTCTACAGAAGGGCTAGGACATTGCTCAATGGTGTTTATGAAGATATAGGCCAGATACTCTATATAAGGTCACTAAAGCCAACAGCACTTTCTAGTTGCATTGACTGATGATATGATCTGTCTCTCAGAAATCACTGCATTTTAGTACATAATAAATAATAAATAAATGGTCCATGCTTGAGCATCATAGACATGACTATCACGGTTTCAAGGATTAACAGCAGTTCACAAAATACCTAAATCTTTTTCTGTCTCCATTTTGAGGAAAGCCTTCAATGGGCCATAAATACATTTCACATACTCTGGCCACTGCTCCAAGTCTCCCTCCTCACTACCCTCCAGAAGGGGCTCTTTGCTGTTTTTAATGAAATAGCCTGAACAAACAAAAAGCTTCCAGTGAGGCAATGTGATGTCGGTTACTAAGCAGCCTTTGTAAAGAGTGTGCATTGCTTAAACCCCCTCCCCCTTCTATCACTTAGTTGTCATCTGCACAACAGGCCCAGTTTTAAGTAAATGCTGACACTATAATATAAGCAAGCTTTAGCTTTCTGCTCACACACTGTGCTTTCAACACACTACTTATTTTGAGTGAACTGAACAAAATGATGGTGATGACTCTTAGCTAAAACTACCTGGTGCATACTATCCAAGAAATCTAACAAAAACATTAAATATGTCTCAGGAAATCAAATTTATAGTGCAGGAAAGGCTTAGTTACTTCATTGCTCAGATTACCAGTTGGATATCAGTTTCATCATCAGCAACCTTCAATTTCCTGTTTTGCTTATCATAGAGTTACTGTTTTCTTTTTAAAATGTTTGTACAACCCATATGGCAACAGCTACACTACGATTAGATACAGGGGTTTTCTGTGATGGATTAAAGACTGTGTTTGTTTTATGATATATTAAGAAATAATAATAATTTAAGAAATCAGGAACTGAATTTATATAAAAAATAAATAGTACTTATATGCTTTTCTTTTTTTACTATTGGAAAAAAGCATGATTCATGGCACTACGTGCATTAGTAATCTGTAACCATTGCAGATTTGTGTCCTGCTTTGGAACTGTTCCTGCTTACTGACTAATAAGTGCCACTAGACCTCTGGCAGTTCATAATAATGTTATATATTTCTAGTCTTTACAGAAACTTGTTTGCCTTTTCTGTCTTTACCTGAATGAATCAGACACTGTGTCAAATCTGTGCTTAAAAACTTTACTGTTAGTCTTACAAGTTGCCTAGTCTTGCAAAAGCCTGATCCACTACATTGTTTCACTTACCTATGAATCTCTTTTATTGCAGAGTTGGTTTGTTTGTTGTTGGTTTGTTTCTGTTTTGGGTTTTTTTTTTACTTTTCAAGGATAAATTTCTTTCTTTGTCATTCCCAATTGATCTGTGAAACCGTAGCTTTTCCTTCTAATGCAGAGCTTCAAACCCAGTTGAGAAATCTCCACAAAACTCCTCTTAAGTTGTAACACCTCACTGGACTTTCTCAAGTTCCTCAGGAGGTTCCTGAGCAAAATTTTGATTGCGTTTGATGTGGCCTGGGGATTGTCCAGCCAGACTCACAAAGGTTGCTGCCAAAGATGCTTGGGCTGTCCAGGAAAGGACTTTTATCTAGGATTGGTGCACCAATTCTGTATATCTCACAGCTTTATGTTGGGCTTGCAGTTCCTTTACTGAATTTTAATGTAACTTTTGAAAAATGCAGCATGCTGCATTCAAAGCAAAATAAGAACTTCACTCCAAGTAACTAAAATCACATTTATGAGGTCTCTCAAAGGAAGAAGAAAGGAAAAATATGTGATCCATTTGTGGCTCAGCAGGTGGTGACAACGTGGAGTTATTAGATAATGTATATTCACAGAGTGTGCATATTCACTGTACCAGGGGAATAAACATAATTTTCACTTGTTATTTAGGATTACAAATCGGAGGGTAATAGAAGCAAACCTGCTCATTGAAGCAGTATGAACATGACTTAAAGAAAAACAATCTTTTAATCCTCTTTACCAATTGACTGGCAATTTTTTTAATGCTGTATTTTTCATTTGGAAAAAACACACTGCAAGATATGCTAAGATGCAAAATCAATATTAATGACTGTTTTAAGATGTTATAAAACTACAGTACACATATAAATGCAGAAGCCTACAGAAAATTTCTCCTGTCCTCTTGCAAGAATCAGAATCTTCTGGTTGAAAAGTAAACATTCAAATGAAAACAGTAATTACTTGTGCAAGTAATGATTTCCTATTGGCAAGATCTGATTTGCTGTCCACTTAAGCAGTTACAATACAGTTCTGAGGCTCTCTTTTGCTTCTTTTCCTTGAAGAACAATGTGGCAGTATTCAGAAAATTTTCCCCTCTGGTGCAGGTGAAATTTAGATCACAAGCCTATGTGTACACATAAAGTTTCCACATTCATCAGTTTGGGAAATCAGATTACCCATTTGGGTGCTTAAACTCAGACAGCCTGCAACAAGCTATTTTGAGCAGAAGTCCAATTAATATCAGTGCAAATCCTTCTCCTGCATCTCCTTTGCCTTTATGAAAAGATGGACTTCCCAGTGGGCATTTTGCAGACAATTCTGCCAGTTAGATCAATAAGGGAAAACAGTGGCAATATTTGAAAATCTGTCACCTAGGGTCCCCAGAAAGCCCATCTCTGCAGCTTATATTGCCAGCACCAAATAATATATTTCACAAAAGAGGGAAGAGAAATTGCAGGTGTACAGATGTCCACAGTTTGCCCTCTCTTCCCTCACTCAAAGATACTTCATTACCCTGTCCCTCATGTGAATGTGGCTAGTATTTATGCAGGCAGAAAGGACTTGAGCCACACGTCAATCCAATGAGAATGTTGTTAGTGTGTATGACAGAAAAAGTATTAGAAATTATCTGCCCTACATAAGAGGGCTCCCTTCCCCTTCCCCTTCCCCTTCCCCT
>JANIJG010003460.1:36306-46335 GCA_024611175.1 Megaceryle torquata
TCTACTCTGCACTAGTGAAGCCCCACCTGGAGTACTGTATCCAGTTCTGGGCACCCCTGTTCAAGAAAGACAGGGAGTTGCTGGAGAGAGTGCAGTGCAGGGCCACTAAGATGATTAATGGAGTAGAGCATCTCCCTTATGAGGAGATGCTGAAAGAGCTGGGTTTTTTAGCCTGGGGTGACCTTGTTAATGTCTATAAATATGTAAAGGGCAAGTGTCGGGAGGATGGAGCCAGGCTCTTCTCGGTGACATCCAGTGATAGGACAAGGGGTAATGGGTACAAGCTGGAGCATAGGAGGTTTTCGCTAAACATAAAATCTTTTTCACAGTGAGGGTGACAGAGCACTGGAACAGACTGTCCAGAGAGGTTGTGGAGTCTCCTTTCCTGGAGACATTCAAAACCCACTTGGATGTATTCCTGTGTGACCTGATCTAGGTGATTCTGCTTTAGCTGGGCAGTTGGACTAGATTATCTTTTGAGGTACCTTCCAACCCCTAACGTTCTGTGATTCTGTTGCTGTTATTGATAGCATTTACTATGGGAGGACCAGGGGACCCACTAAAATGGACAGTGTCCCCACTAAGGGGACACTGGCTGGTACAGTACCTATAGTAAAGACTGTATTATTCTTCTGTTTGATGTTTTGTGGGGCTCTGACAACCACACGTGCATATTTACACGGGAAATAACCGTCTTTGTTTTATCCCCCTCTATATTTTAACAATCCACTCATCACCAACAGACTTGAACTTCCTCTCTACCTATTCCTTCCTTCCTTCTCCACCTCCTCCCCTTAGTACAGGAAAGTCCAACTCTAGCTGTATACACAGTTGTATATTTTTTCCCAGATTAAATATCCCAGTGTTCTATATCTGTTCCTGGCTTTCCCAGTACTGGGCACCGTCAGAGAGAATACTGGGACAGCCAACAGTCATTCATTCAGACATTTTATTAGATCTTTTTGCATGTGATACTGAGATGATACTTTCAAGCCTAGTCAGTACTAGTTGCATTTACTCAGTTGCCTCACAGTCCAAACAAGTTTAGTATTAAAATAAAAAGAAAAAATAAAGCATTGAGGTGTTGTCACAAAACCATCTGTTCAAACATCATCAGGAGGGAAAATCCTGCATTAAAAAAAATACTTTCTACAGTCTGTCATTATTGAACAGTCAGGCTTACCTGCTGAAGCAGGTAAGGCTATTGTTAGAGAATTATCTTTAAATAAATAAAGATATATTTTTTTTGTAGCTTGTGTGAATGAGCTGAGTCATATTAGTGGCTTCTCTGGTTTATGCCTGAGTTCTTTCAGTACTCAGAAGCCAAAAGAGAAACAGAGTTATGTTGCACTCTTATTTTGTTCAGTGTGGCTTTTGTCTAACAAAAACAATTCTCCACCGTCTCAGTAAGCACTGGAATGTTGAATTGTCTTTACATCTCTCATCAAACTTTCATCATATATTTGTATGAAAGCTGAGCTTAAAGAGCACTTTTTCAAAGAGATGCTACCAAGAGGTCAATGTTGTCTGCAGCTTGCATTAAAGCCAGAGATTGTTTCATTTTCAGTTACCATGAAGAGTCTTAAATACTCTCCCAGTTTTTATCATCAAAGCTGGAGAAGAAAATAGGAGCTGAACACGTGTTGGAAGATACAGGATGCCCCAAATGCTTGACTGCTCCTGGAGGAGAGGGCAACTTAAGTCCTGTTAACACAGTGAAGCAAGTTGCTTTCTGGCATAACCCATTCAGCTGAATTCACGTCTCTCTTGTCTTTGTTTGCACTGGGGAAATAATTCAGATAAAGCAGAGTATGGCTTTGAAATAGTGCAGGTAGTCTGGTGCCTATCACCCTCTGTGTTTACATGGGGACATCCACCTGGGATTGGAAGCAAATGGATGAGTCCGAGGCAGAGGTGAGGTGGACTGTGAAGTGTCTGCAGTGGGGCAGCTTGGTGTGACTGACCTCAGCAGTGGGAGCCTCCTCCAGTGATTTTTGTTACATTTTGGGAGCTTTGAGTCCTCACACAGAGCCACCTGCAGAGCACCACTCACCCTCCATCACTAGGTAAGGAAGGAGAGGGTGGCTGACCTCTCTCTCCGATGACACATCCCCATCAGTGCAGAAAGCAGGCAAGGGTCTCCGCACCACTCAGTGACAGGCATTCATCATACTTGCTGTGTGTTTCAGTCTGGCCTGCCCCAAAACATTGGCTATATTATAAGCATCAATCCTCTATTTTTTTTTTAAAGGATAAAAGTGTTTTTATCTAGTATATGGGATACTTTTTTGCCTTCTACTCAGGAGGACTATGATTTGAAAACACAGAATACTTAAGCATGCTCAAAGCTTTAAATACCCTAGAGGATTTGTTCAACACTTAAACGTGTTAATGGATGAGTTTAAGTACATGCTTAAGCGCGTTGCTGACTTGGGGCCTAAACCAGCATATTTTAATTTTATTTTTATGACATTTCTTTAAATACCTATGCAAATAACTTGGTGAAACCTGACCTCACTGGAAAAACATTTACTGGAAATATTTTCTTAATTAAAATCTGAAACCATAATTTTTCATCTACAGATGATGTGCAAGATTTTTCCAGTGTAAATTTGATGTGGTACAGAATTTCAGGTGCAGACAAGAGAAGCGGGGGGAAAAGGTGGGCAGTTATATGGAAACTGTAGGGGAATATGACAAAGGCAACAGGGAACAAGTGGACGTGTATAACAAATATTATAAAAAAGATATACCCAGGTTTCAACCAACAATTTCTTGTAGACAGTTTCTGGGAAAAAGAATTGTTTTGATGATTCACATTGAAATTTCTGAACAGATACAACAAGGGGGGTTTTAATATAAATTGTCCTTGAAAATTAGAGTTTCAAAATAGATACAGCACAGTGAGCAGCTGGGAAGAAACTCAGTTGACTTCTGTGAGGTGCAGAGCTTGAAATGCTGACTCTGCCACCCCACCCTGCCCGGCTAGTTCCCAGTGGCCACTCTCTTGCTTAAATTTGAGCCCAAGAAAGCAAACTGTCACAATTGTAACTCAAAAACTATGTATTTTTCAAAACTGTATTGCACTCTTCCAGGTAATCAGCTTCTTTATTGCCCTGAGCTGCAAATGTTGAAGTAGATGTGAAGTATAGCTTGATTGCCAGTCTACGAGAGATATGAGGAGATGCAGCTTTCTGCGTGTCTAAAAGAAGACTCAGAGTGAAGAGTTCCCGTCTGTACACTGGGGAAACACCCATGTCCCAGCTGAAAAAGAAAACGAAAATTACAGGGTGAAATTTCTTCACATGAAGACAGCACACTGCCAATGTCTGACATACGCACAGATGAGTGTTTTGCAGCTTTTGGAAGTGCAAGATACCAGCAACAACTGCCACATACTTGGTATCAGTGAGATGCTACTTAAGGAAAGTATTTAACCTTCCTCTACAGCACTCATGTTCAATGATACAGCAGAAAAAAAACTACTTGCCCTTACAGATTTTATTACCACAATTGCCCTGACATCTGCCGGGAGCTTCAGTGGCCACTGGGGTGTTTGGTGTGATCAGAGAACTTGAGGCAGCACTGCAGCCAGTGCAGGGTGACAAAACTCATATACAAACTCTGTTTAATACTTCTCAAATAGAGTCACTGCAGGGCTGAACCTAGACCCATAAACACACTTGAAGGTTTAACATCTACAGAAAACTCAAAGTTCATGGTCAGAGGGGTTTTGGTGTAGGTTGCTCCTTGCTGCTTCACAAAATCCTTACATTGCCCTTTTCAAAGCCCGGCGATGCAGCTGTCATCAACCACAAAAGCCAGACAAAGCACGCCAGTGCTGAGCATACGTTTACATACATAATTTTCCTATACTTGGGAAATTTGGGGTGGAGGAATTGTGCTTGCCAGTACCAAACATGATGGATGCTGTCCCTGGGGCAGCAATCACTCCCCACACCCTGCCAGTGGGAGGTACCCCAGTTTTAGGGCTGGTGTCTCTGAGCTCGAAGGATCCTTCCTCCTGCAAGGCGAGAGGAGTACCTACCCCACACGAGGATGTGTGAGGATTAGCTCTCTGTAAAAACAGACGTCTCCTCTGTGGATCACAATTTATATTGTGTGAGAGGCCTTGCCCAGGACTGGGTATTGCTGCCGCTAGCCCTATGCAAACACACAGGATGACAGACGGTCTGTGACAAAGGGCCTAAAAGTGTTGGGACAGGTGATGGAGACAAACATGCAGATGGGAGAGGGGGAGGAGGAAGGTGACGGATGAAAATGCAAAAATAGCAGGCTGTCTTTGTGCTTAATAGCTGCCGAGTGCTTGGCGAGGGCTATTTGGCCAAAATAAAAAGCATGTGAGCTCTGCAAAAATAAAAGCAAAATACTCTAATTGTAATACAAGAAGCCAGAGAAGTATACCTATAAAATAACATTTACAGCTATTTTGAAGCTTTAAGCCACTTTTGAAAAACTTGTAAACATTTTAATCTAGAGACAAACTTTTTGGGGAAAAAAAGAAAAATATCATGGACTTTAGTAAATCCCGCCTCCTGGTGGAACAGCAGAAACTTTGTGAGGACAGAAATCAAACTGTCTTTGAGAGGGAAGCAAAGCTCTTGTAGAAACATCTTCCACCTTCCCTGAGGGTGCAGATACCTCTCCTTTATCTTTCTGGACGTCATGTGTCCTGAGGCCAAGTAAGTCCAAAGAAGAAACTGGCTTCTCCATGCTGCACCATGGCCCAGGAGCAGTACACTCCAGTATTTTTCCAGCAGAAAATACCAACAGGGCTCTGCACAGAATTGCCAGCTTCCACAGCCTTTGGGATTTTGGGTATTGTGATTTTTAAAGGATGTTTGCAACAAGGAGGAAAGTAGGGTCATGGAAGAGGGCCAAGGGAGCAGCCTTTCAGAGCAGAGCCTTTTCAGATCCCTTCTAAGGGACTGATTTGAGGGCTGTGGGGTTTATGATGGATTTCTGAATGAACCCTTGTAGTCCATGCAGCTGGAGGGGCAGGGCAGATCCAAGGCCTGTGCAGTCCATTTCTAGTCCATGTAGAGGGAGATGTTAACTGAGAAACTGAGCATTGGACAGGGCAAAAGTTACTTGGGAAGTTTATTGAGACAAACAGCAGTGAGACCAAGTAGATAAGGGATGTGTTACAGTTAAAGCAATACAATTATGCTCTTTCTTCTTTCATTTTACTATTTATTAATCTTTTCTTTCTCCAGTCCCACAGGCCAGTTCTCTTTTTGTGTAGGAAATGAGAGTCAGCAAAGGCAACACTGAATTCAGTGATTCATTTGGACTCCGTGCAGTAAATGCTGTATTTGATAATTTCCCATTCAATGAATTTCTGTGCTGGAGAAAGTAATAATCTCTTTCGTCGTCTGAAAAAGTACTTGAACTAGTCATTCATTTATCTTAATTGGTTTATAAAAATCTTTCCAGAAGTGAACTTACTTACAAAAATATTTCTTTTACTTCTTACCTGTGATCATTACTAACATTTAATGCAACAGCTAATCCCCCATGCCTGATAATTTATGTTCAGTCAAGTTGCCTTTACAGTTATAAGAAATATTTCTATTGAGTCCAGTGAGAAAAGGCATTGGGCCTCTAATCTACTGGCAGAGACCCTGGCCAAACTGCTGTACATCTGCAAAGCTCAGAAACAAACTGATGGGACATCAAGAAAAAGAGAGAGAGCAAGAGAGCAAAGGAAGGAGGAGTGGAGAGAAGTTTCCAACAGCATTTCTGTGGAAGTCAATGGCAACACTTGCACTGGCTCTGTCTGCAGGAACATGCCTTTAAGTAATTGAGCTGAGCCCTGCCTTGGCGTAGGATCAAGACTCATAGACCCCTATCCAAATCTCCCATCTTATTCTGTGCTAAGCCTGATCTGACAGCAGGTGAGATCCTAGTGTTAACAGTCCACTTCCCCTGCTGTTTCTATCTCCATGGTAAATGACTCACAAGCCCTCCCAGAGGTCTTTGCAAGCAGAAGAAAAACATGCACAGGTTTGGCCTTTTTTTTTTTTTTTTTAATGGAATAATTTTAAAATAACAGGTACTTAAAACAAATCAAAGGCTATAGCTGTGCACAAAATTGCTATTTGTATGCATTTTTGTTCACTAAGTGAATATAACTATGCAGAGATGTTAAAACATTTTCCTCTTTTGCCTTGTGCAAAGAATATTGTGTAGGATTGCAGTTTTAAATCAAACTGGACGTTTTCACAGTTGTGAAATGGGAGGAAGGAAGAAGAGATATGAAGGAAAAAAAAAAAAAAGAAGCCAGAATCGATCTTGTACTAAACTGCTCAAATCACATTCACTCAGAATAGTTTCACAGAGGTGCCCCTGGGTGGTCCTGCTTCCAAAGACACAGTGAGATCTCTGTCTGATGCATTTTATTGTATTAAGCTTGGGGAAATGAAATATATCTGGAGGTGGGAGGTTGCTAAGCTTGCTGCCATAGCCACTGGTCTTTAGTAGTGCTTGGGACTGGTACTTGGGAGTTTTCAGTCTTGAACTGTGAAGGTGAAGGCCCAACACTAATGCAAGGGGGTTAACTTCATGATTTCACCCATTAGGGCAGTATCCATAAAAGCAAATTCCCTTTGCATGGGGTGGCTATGTGAGCTTGAACAGTCTTGTGAGTCTTTTACAGGAGGGTTGGATTGCCTATCTTGCACATATTTCAAGAAGAAACAGAATCTAACTGATATAGGCATGCAATTTCTGCTGCCTAAGACTTACTGAAGTGCAAAACTTGAACATGGAAATCCCCAGGGGAACTTGCACACTGATCTATGCTCTCCACTCTTATCATAAGTGTTTTTGTTTTCCTTCTTGTCATAGAGATCTTTCTGAAAATAAAAGCACTATTCTGGAAAGCAAGTGTCACTATCTCCAGTGTAGAGCTTTGCATAGGGAAACCCTGCATTTTGGAATCAGGTCTTCTACGAATACACACATAAAGTGTTTTTTGGCAGGGTAAAAAAACCAAACCCACAACATAATATGTTATTCACTTATTAGAAATTTAGACAGTTATGTCTCTAGTACACTTAATTCTAGATATGAAAACCAGTTTCTTTCAAAATAACAGGTGGCAGGATGAATCACAGACCTATTGTAACAGATTTATCACAGGCTTATGGGTACATCACTCTCTTTTGGCCACTTGCACTGCAGATTTCCAAGTGCAAGTGAATTAACATTTTTAAAACAAGAAATAGCTATGTGAGCTTGTCGTGTGATGTCATCCTTCATAAGCCTAATTTCCCAAGAACAAGAAGAAGCATCAGTCAGTTTGAGAAAGCAAATGGATTTTATGCCCAGTGCTGCATGGGCCAGAAGTCAACATGCATTCATCATATTGTAAGTTTTTTTCTCCAACAGGGTGAGTTAAAAAAACCCCAAAACATAGTGATGGCAATTCAGAAAGATCTGATTTACATTACTAGAAAATTTTGCACTAAAAAATCTGTGGTGACTTTGGTTCAGTAGCTTTTTACATCTTGCAAGCACTTGAGATACCAAAAATCCTCATCAGAGCTCTAAAAATAAGAGAAAGAGAAAATTCTCCCCTCTTACATGCATTTGAACAACTGAGCAGGTCAGACTGAAAAACAGAAGCAATATGTGTAGGAACAGCTCCATGCTTGCAGAAGTATTGCACAAAGAAAAGAAGCATTTTTTCTTTCCATTGAAGTTCATTAAAATGAAACCCAAAAGCTGTTAGTCTCCACTAAACTACATCTTTGGGTTATGTGTTTCTATGAACAGGCTGTCCCTTTTTGCAGTATGTTCTTTCTCACCTTCTCCTTTTTTTAACCTACTCCTTTGGTGGATGACCAACTTGGCTACAACTCCAGTCTCTCGCTGCTTCTGGTCTTGGAGTATAGGGTGGCACCAGCCAGGGTGAGATGGATGAGATCTGTTCTTCCGAGACCAGTGGTGGTCTGCAAAACATCCTAATGTGTCAGATGCCAGAAGAGCACCTTTCTTGCCACAGCACAGACTTCCCACACTGGCAAGTGAATAGGACTGAGATTGAGAAACGCTGAAATGTGTACTTCTGACATTTTTTTCAGCTTAGTGTTTGGCCAGCTGGCCAAAATAATAATTCAAAATCAGGAAGTTACTGAAATATTGCCTAAAGAGGTTAGGACACACTTAAGTCCACCACTTGGTTTCCTGATAGGATGAATCAAATATATATTTGGTGTCATGGCTCCAGCTCTGAAGGAAAAGGCAAGAAGGAAGAGAGGCTGTCCCAGAGCCAGAAAGAGAGGCTTGATGTTAAACTCTCATCCCGTTCAGACTTAAGGCATTGCACTGCCTCTTCATGGGGAAAACTTTCACATTTAAACCAGGAACCTTTTATCCAGAGAGCTAATTTCTTTTGTTTGAAATGCCCAGGAAACCTCACAGCCCAGCATTTTCACAGGGTTCCCTCCAAGTTTTCACTTTGGTCTTAAGAAGATTTCACCTACAAGTGCTTTCCTTTTCTGATCGATTCAAACAAGACTCCCCACTTTCTATGAAGATTAATTTAGATTTTCTATTGCAGAGGCATCCACCCCCCAGCCACGTGATTCCCCTCCTTTTGAAAACTAGGTAAAGCCTGTAAAGAGGCAGCTGTGTTTCAAACTCTTTGAACAGTGTCTCTTATAGAAGAGGAGAATAGATAAGCCGTCTTGCAAACACTGTTAGTAGAGACCAGTAATCAGTGTGGAAGAAGTCTGCATTGGGAATGAATGTATCAATTTACCTCAGGCTGTGCACTTCAGAGATGGGCTTTGCCCTAGATTGGGTACATTTTAAGCTTGGCCTGTAACTAAAATTAAACCACTTTGTTATGACAGGGGTTTGTTTCTAAATTGCAGATTTTCCCTTTTTGTATGAAAAGGCATGCTGATGACATTCTAAATCTGCCTCTTTGGGGGTTTTACATCATGAATACAGACATTATACACACAAACACTCGTTGCTTACTTATGTGTGCTCATGTAAATATATCTATCTATAAACAAATGAAATGAAATGCAGTTCAAAACTTCCTTTCTCCCCATGCACATGAGGTGAGTATAAAACAGTTGTTAAAATCAGACATTGTACAATACAAGATTTGTTAATTTACACATTTTCTATCAGCACTAAGGAAAGGATTTCTGGGAGCTGTAAAGCATCTTTTTTTTTTTTGCATTACACAAATATTTGCCTTTATTTATTTATTTATTTATTTTAAACTCCAGTGATTGTCAGGTTAAAACCTTAACTGTGATATATAAAGCTAAAAGCAGAAGATTGAAAAGCGCTCTCTGCTAATCTAACCCTGTGCAGACTGAGGTGAGATGAGCACTCTAAGAAAGTCAACTGAAAAAAATAAATTATTATGATTCCTGCAGAATTAGTGTTTCAATTGCTAGCTGGGAACAAAGTCAAGTTCCCTATATCTGACTTTCAGAAAAAGAAGGTTTCACATCCTGGAGGAAGATAAGCACATCCAGTTCTGGGAGTGCATGGTAGAGACACAGGTACAGGAATAACTCCATGTGTTTCTTGCTCCATTAAATGAGAGAAAGCTGAAATATAGGATAGAAATGTCAAAGAAAATAATGGAAAAAATGGAAAATAATGGAAAATAATCTTGTCTACTTAAAAGATCAATGATTCAAAGTGACTAGCCTGAGATTATTCAGTGAAACGACTTCAGTTGAAGATCTCTGAAACTTCAGTATGGAGGAGGCTTTAAATTTCTTTAATTCAAATGTACATAAAAAGTGTCCCAAGTCTATCCTAATGAAAAGTAATATGCTCATAAGGAAGATCTTCAGACCAAATGGATAAATAAAAAAATGCTTTACAAAATAAGAGTAGATCCAAATGGCTGCAAGGACAGAGAGTAAAGAGCAGGAAAAAAGGCCGAGAACTGCATTCTAAGTAGGAAAGTGTAAGATAGTGAGAATTTCCAAGTCAAGCTGAGGTAAATATTTAAAAAATATTTTAAAA
>JANIJG010003460.1:46435-72782 GCA_024611175.1 Megaceryle torquata
AAAAAAACCCAACCACAAGTAGCAAAAGATTAACCCATAATAATTATAAAAAAAAAAAAAAATCCCATCCAATGAGAATGTCAGGCATTAAAGATTATTCATTTGTGATTCAGATGAACTTGGATAACTTGCCTCATCTTCTGAGAAAAGCTATTGTTGATAATGAGAGGCCACATGGGAAGGTGACAATAGAAATGGAAATGACCATGGCATTGAAAATGAAATTGCAATTCCAGTGGAAGGAAATTTATCAAATTGTTCAAATTAAGAAGTGGGACCACAAAAACAGGGGGTTGTAATAGCGGCATATGCATTTTAGAAGAGGTGGCAAATCAGGACATCTTTGAGTCCATTGAATATTTAAAAGAAAAATGCAAGAGGATATGGAAATATGTGACAGGGTTGGTTTTGGGTTTTTTTTAAGAGATCATGTAAGACATTTTAAACTCTTTGATAACTGATTTTCTAGACAAAGGAAATCTATTTTCTCTATTCTGTCTGGCCTTTTTAAGGTATCAAGCATACTGGAACCAGGGTAATCTTTAGAAAGTAGAAAAGATGGTGATGAATTCAACTATTGAATTAATGAAAATGGGTATCTCATTGAAAGTATGAACTTCACCAAGAAGTCAGTATGCATTGCCAATACATAGGAAGAGTGGAATATTCAAGAAGTGGAGCAATAAAACTAGATTAGTAGAGCAGAGCAAAACATCCTGTATTTTCACAGAATGGTTTGGGTTGGAACAGACCTTAGAGATCATCTAGGTCCAAACCCCATTTTTTTGGGGAAGCTATAAGCACTAAAGGTTCTTTTTATTGAATACTGACAGATAAAGAGAAGATACCGTTGCTGAGCAACAGAGAAAGGTTTTATTATAATATTAACCAAACAACAGAGTTTTATAGCAAAATTACACTCATGGTATGTTGGGTGTCTAAAGCATCTTTTAAGCAATGTGCAAGTTGCTGGGAAAGATATGGCATCTTTAGTTTTACAGCACTCCTGGTAGCTAAGTAAAATATTCCAAACTTCCACAGCAGGACCTGAGGGACGTTCAGCAAGTTCAGGTTCTACCACTGCAAACACCCAAGTCTTGTACATGCTGCTTGTGTGATGTAGACTAGATTGTTCTTCAGATTTAGAGGCTATTAACAGCCATACAATTGTCCATCACTATTGCTGTTACTACAATGAGGAACTGGGATAATACTGTTCTAGAGTGGGGGTTTTTTGTGTGTGTGTGTGTGGGGGGGGTTTTGGTTGGTTGGTTGGTTGGGTTTGTTTTTTTCCCCAAGGTGTATGCTTTGGACAGGTAGTGTGCAACTACTGAAGCAGATACTTCCCCATATGAACAGTGATGCTGAACAGGTTTCCCATATCATAAGAGAAGGAGTTGCTGCATTTGCGGGTAGAAGGGAGATCCAGTGCTCAGAAAGGCCCCCCACCACCTAGAGACACAACTCAGTAATTCAAGTGGTTTAGCAGATTTAGGATCCTTCTGTATCAGATTATAACTGGGACCATCTCATCCCCATGAGGAGGAACCTGATGAAACCTACAGAAATAAACATAGACAGTGCAATACAGGCATGGTTGAGTTACAGAAGATCCTCTACTATTCCATGACTTAGGAAAGAGGAAACATCTCTGATTTAAGTGATCTCAGTTCTTCAGTCATAGAGATGATGTTTATCTTTCTACTGCAAATACTTCAGTGATACAGTCTGGTGTGGAACCCTCTAGGAGTTAAAAATACACTCTGTAAATTCTATTTTTGAAGTCTGAAACAGTCTTTGCTCTTAGTCCTTTTCACATGCCTGAGAAATCACTACTTGCAATAAAAGAGCAGACCTATGTGCAATTCTGACAATGAAGTACAGGAAGGATGATCAAGGTGTCTCAGAATTGGTCCTTCTCTGCTTCTTTTAAGTCAAAATTAAATTTATGTCTGATTTAAAGAGAAGCATTCAGACTACTGCTTTCACTTCTGAAAACTAACTTTTCCTCTCTTTGTTAGAGCTGCTTGCAATGTCTTACTCTAGACTGGGAATGACTTTCATGGCAGATAGACTAAACTTCTCATAGGTTTAGATTACGGAGCCCTACCAATCCATGAAGGAGTTCTAGCTATGTTAATTAGTGTATTGATAGCATGCCTTGACAGGGACTGCTTGGATTCATGCCAGAGTAATTATTCTTATGCATAAATTCAGAATGGTTAAAAGATTACACATTTATTTTAATTATTTGAGAGTGCTCTTTGTAATGGTTATACTCAACACAAGGATAATTTGTATTTATATTGTTGAAAATGGTATCTTAAAAGGACCAGCACTGCATTTAAACACTTCATTATAATAAAAGTAATAATGAAGCCTCTAAATTGCTCTCTCTTTCTCTCTTTCATCCCTTCCACCACAAAATAAAATAGAATGGGACAACTAGGAAGAGAAATAAACTAACCTGGCATACAATTTCTAACAGAGTATGTGATGTTGCAGCAATGACCCTGAAGAAAACAGCTTTTTCCAGAAATGTCTCCCTGCCATAGCCATATTAAACCCTCAGCTTTCCATGTCTAATCCGGAAAGGTTCAAAAACACAGACACAAAAAAGATTAAATTTACTGAACTCTAACAAAATTGTAAAAGTGAATGATGCATAGCTTTATTGCAAGAGAAGAAATACTGAAAATATTTGGCATGCTTTTCAATTCAACTGAAAAGGAAGATGCTTTTGATAAATCTGAGATTTACCACTTTCACATTTCATTCCTTAAGGCAGAGCTTCAAAATAGCTGAAAACACAGATTTTCTTCCAGAAGTCAAGTAACTCAAAATAAATTATAATGGAAAGTACTAACAAGAGTACTAACAACCACAAATACTTAAAAAGTGCTTTGCAAATATGCTGTTAAGAAATGTTGCTAGTGAAATAAAGAAGTTTTACAAGAAGAGAACAACATAGACATGGGTGGCAAAAATATTTGCAAATGACATCCTGCCAAAGGTTTTCTTGCTACTTTGGCATCCACCACCACAAACTGAGTCCTTACTTGGTTACTTGAAGTGAATACCATAGAATAACACAACGGGTCCTGGACATTCTCTGGTTTGTTTTGAAAGTGTTATCTCCCAGCTCAAGCTGAAACATCCGTTCTTCTAGCTTAAGCTATCAGCTTTATTTATAGGGCTAAAACATTTTTATGCATATATTTGTTTAAGATTAAAAAAATAAATCAAGAAATCATTGAGGATGATTTAAAAAATGTTGCCATCCCCAAAATGCTTGGAAGTGTTTTTGAATTGTAGACTATACTTTGAAGATCTTATTTGTATGCTTGAGCTCCAAGACACCTTTAATATCTAGCAATGACTATCTACAGCATCAAATCTAAGGACTTTTGAAGTTATTTTTATATTTCATTTGCTTAATGTGTTTTTGTGAAACATTGTTGCTAAAGAGTAATAAAAATGTGAAGCTAAAACAATTTTTAGATTATTGCACATTCCTACAAGAATTTGCTTTATGAATTAAAAGTGTTGGTCTTTAATGTTATTCTGTATGCCCCCTGGAACTGCTAGAGGAGCATAATGTATTTAGGTAGAACATTGTTTCATTTAGACTGAAAATTTCATTGCTCCAGAAGAGAAAGCACTAGTCAAACAATGTACTTTAGTACTAGAACCATGAAAACACCACTTGTAGCATTACTGTTACTTAAGCACGTCAGACTCACTGGAAAGAATAACTGAAAGATAAAGATACACAAACCTGCTTTGTGTTGCTGTCATTGTGTACAGTGATACACAAAGAACTTAAACAAAAAACAACTTAGCATGGTAGAATTAAATAACATAGTAACTTAATTTCCATAAAAAGTATATTTACTAATCAATTGTGATTCTTAAAATGTTGGTATTTAAAAAGTGATGTCATGCAAATTATCACGTGTATTTTGAAGTAGCAACTGGAATCAAACAGTAGTCTATCACCACAGAAAACACAATGTAAGAAAACTTAGTTTTTGTTCAATAGAAGTTTTATCACAATTTCAAAGGAAGCAAGGTTAGACTCTGTAAATAACATGTCTTAGATTTGTCCCATGATCCTGCCATTTATAAATCACTATTTTCTCAAGGTTACACTAATTATATCACATCACAGCTTAAAGTCTCCTCCCTTCACTCTTTCCACTGGATCCAGTTACGATACTTCAACTTGTCTTCAAAGAGCTTCATTGTACTAAACCTTGATACTCCAGGTGTGACCTCATATTTTTACCCTCTGCCCAGGGCTCTACTGTTGGTTACCTGCAATGTACATCTCACAAGATGTCTACATATATGTTCAAGCTAATCCAGAGGCATGTAGTAGCAGCTGGGAACAGTTTTGCAAGAATACCATCCTCCAGCTACAGTGATAAATAGACCTACATTAAATCTGATTAATTTGCAATAAAATATGTATTAAAAGAGGCAAGGAGCACTCAGCTCAAGACAAGCATGCCTGACAAAGACAAAAGCTATTTGTGTTGCAAAATACATCTGTTTTATCACCCCATGGCTACTACCCCATGTTAAATATTATCTATCCTATGCTCCTTTTCTCTTTTTTTTTTTTTTTTTTAATTGAACTTAAGCTAGGGATACTTTCTTGTCCTATGTTTTGCACTACTGCTAGTATAATCATAGAATAGCTTGGGTTTGAAGGGGCCTCTAAAGGTTGCCCTGCAGTGAGCAGGGATGTCTTCAGGTAGTTTCCTTTAATTTCTGTGATAGGTCCTGTGCTCTTCAGAAATGAGCTGAAAGAGAGGAAGAAGCATAGGTGACAAAATTGGCATTGAACTAAATTACTTAGTATATTAACAAGTAGAGTCAATTGCAGGGCTTCGGAAGGACCTCCCTGTCTTGAGAAACTGGGTAATAAAATGTCAGATTAAATTTGATGCAGAAAAATGTAAAGTAATACTCTTGGGAGAAAAGCTATACAAATTTTGCATATAAAATGATAGTTTTCAGACTATCTACTATTATTCAGGGAAAATATACACTTACTATAGAAGTAAAGCCACTCCCTGGGTTTAGCAGACAGCAACTACTTCAGGCTGTCTCCCCTGCTCCCTTGTCCTTTTCCTTGAGTGCATTGAAGATGAGGTATTGCATTTGATGAAATCCAGGGCTGCAGATCAATACACCATGGAATCAAGATATGCTCTGGAAAATGTAGTTCCTGCATCTTTAATGTTCTCCATTTCCTTTTATCCTAACCTTCACACTCCCAGGAGCTTAATAGCTCTTAGTCAGCTTGGTGGTTCCAGTGCCCCTCTTCTTTCTGCTGGCAGACACACGCCTTCCGGCTCCAAATGCCGATGCATGTCAGACAATCTAATTTATAATCCTAAATCTTCTGGAAAGAGCTGCAGAGGCCAGGCTGTACAGGGCTTTCCAAATTATTTCTCAAAGTAAAACAGTATATGCAGCAGGCGGGTAACTTTATCTAGATTTCAGAGATTTAGTTACGTGAAAGTGAGAATATAAAAACACTTTTGCATGTAGCAGAATACTGTTGAACATATTTGGAAAGGATCAAGTCAAGACTACCTAAATCATTCAATAAAATCTGCTACATAAAACATCTAATAAATTGTAATGGGAAGGACTTGTGCAGAGAGGCTGAAATTCCAGCTATGTGCTGAAAATAAAAGTTTGGTCACATAGTCACTCTCTTTTCTTTTCTTTGCTGACTTTACTAGCCATTGGTTGGAAGTGTCCAGTTTCACTGGAACACCACCGAAAATGTTTGGCACTGGTCTCAAAGGAGAAATGATTTTGTATGCTGTGATTTGCTTTATGATTTTGGGGATACTTTATTAATCCCCAAAGTTTCAAATCTCTTAAGACCATGATTAAATATTAAAAAAAAGCTCCCTTGGTGCAAAGGCAACTCCTATCATTAAGAAAAGTGATCATAAAACTCCTGTGACAAAGCAATAAGGATTTCATAGTAAATTACAGAGTTAAATAATGATAGTATCTCACATGAAAATAAAACTTACTAATTCAGTTAAGCACTCTAAGTAAAACTGGAATGCTGCTAATACAATAAGATTTTTGTAATCATGTTAGTAAGAATGATAGCCTTATGTTCCATATCCTGTTCCTCAAGTTCTGTAGCTATAAGATGCAGTGCAATAAAAAACCCCACAGAATACATATGAGGAATCTGGAAGCATCTGTTTCTGTTACTCTGTTCTAGCCAATAGGTACATTGATTAAATTGCATTTATCTGCATTTCTTTTCTGCTGAACTGCCTTAAAGACAGGGACCATTACAGCCAAGACAGTTCAACATACATAATAGTATGTATTATGTACTGTCTAAAGCAAGCTATGCTAGAGATAGGATATAAGATACTTATTATTAGTTTCTAGCTGTCAGTTTGGGTGGTTTTTAGAAACTGGACATATTTTCACTTAGATTTTTTTTTTTTCCACCAGTATGTTCCCTTCATTTTAAATGTGACTTGTGATGTCCCCAGAATTTTAACAACTAATTTAAACTAGTTTCAATGAGCAGTGCAGAAGTTAGCATGGTGAGACCTGGAGCAATCTTTGATGTATCGGTATAGCCTAAGCAGGAGTAAAGGTTTCCTCAGAAAGAACATCCTCTTCATTGCCTTCCAGACTACTTTTGTCTACACTTTTTAATGTAGCTGATGGTCTTGTGCTGCATTTGGACCTGTTTCTTTTTTCTTACTAATAGCTAATGAACTCAGTGAGACAGTAATTCTGCATGGTCCATGCAAAAGGTGGTGCACAAGTTCAGTTCACATGTTATGAGCAAGCTAGTCCTCCCTGAACTTGAACTTCCTGGCTATGGCTGCAGTGCTAATAATTTCTTTTCTCTACAGCTTCCCTCCCTTGAGGCCATGCCAGTGAGTTAGCTTAAAAATAAGAGTAAAATTGTAGCTGTACAGTGGGAGAAACTATACAGTATAAAAGGACTACACACCAGGACTCCAGCTTGCTGTTTACACTGGCTCCTTCAAATAAGAGTGGTATGCAGGTATGACCACAATTCAGCAAAGTTTCAAGTAAAATTAGCTGCCCAATATGAAGGGCAATGTAAACCACACATTTAAATAAACCCAAACCAAACAAGTGGCATGACTACTGCAGCAGAAAAGCTAAGGAGCTGAAAGCTACAAACCCATTCTTTTCTGGATTGTTCTTGCAGTGACTTTCATGAGCCAATATTTGACGTAGTTTTTAGCTCACCAATGTCTGCTTCTTTTTCGATTGGGACTCAATTCCGAGTGTTTTGATATTACTGAAAATACTCATATCATCTGTAATGTGGATTTGATTGGAACCAGAAGTAATAGATAACAGGTAGGGGTTTAGAGAGTCCTTTAATGTAGCATGAGTACCTGAACAGAGGAGAACAAAACAAAAAATGACAATAAACTATCACAGGGTCAGAATACCAATCTAATGACATCTGTTTAAAGACAGTAATAGACAAAGTCTTGCCTTGTATTTAAAAAAAAAATAATTATCTGATGTAGAGAATTGTAGAGAATTGTAGAGAATGAAATGTAGAGAATGAAAAAAATCTGCATCACAGGTAACAAAAATTTAGTCACAATTATTTAGAGAAAATTGCACATGCAAAACCCCCATATTTCCTATACATGGATCATCTTATATATATTACCTAAAATATTCTTTACAACTGTAACTGTGAAGTATGTCCCAAGTTCTTTCCCACCTTCTTCAACTAGAAATGGCAGCATAATTTACTAACAGCACAGGATAGGAAGGGTGCAACCTAAAAAGTACCAGTAATTTAAAATTTGCCTTCACTGAAGCAAAACAGAGGGAAAACAGCAATGACTCAGATCCCAGTGACAAAGAAATGCTGCAGTGAGACATACACAGGGCAGTGATTCAAGGAGGTCAGCTTTCTTTTTCCTTTACTGGTGGCAATGCAGCAGAGCACAATCAACCACCAGGAATAAATAAGTGCTTACAGTACAAAGTCTGTATGTAAGTCTGACATTCTTGTATGAGCAACAATGAGGAGAAGGAAGGGGAAAGAACGTGTAATAGAGTGGGGAAAGGGATGAGTGATGCCCAGTGTATGGGGTAGCAAATCTTTTTAAGAAACCAAGTCATACCAGACATGAGTCACAAAAAGGAAAGAAGAAGAAGAAAAATCTATTTAACTCAAAAGATCACCATTTGTGGGGGCTCTTGAAATAAACCCTGATTGACTATTCTCTCTCCTAGGACAAGCCATCAGGTTCTGGCACCTCATTCTCATGATAAATATTGCAGCAAGAGCAGGAAGAGACACAACCTGAGTATGGTTTAACAGCAACTTACAGATAACAACAGGAAATGGTGTGTACATGAGATATTTTCATTATAGTCATAGTTTTTGTAACTTTGCAGTCTTCCTTGGATGGCTTATTACAATTTAAAACCAATTTCTGTACCTCTACTATTTTTTATTATTTTTTGTTATTATTATTACTACAATAACAACAACAAAGTATTTTTCTCAGCACATGTTTCAGAAGTACCTTCTAGTTTTCCTACGTTGGGCACAATACAGCAAGTTGCTTACAAGGAACCTCATGACTCCTGGCCAAGTTTTGAAATATATAATCAGTTGCAAATGTTTTGGCGTGGCTGACTGATGAATGCAGTAACTTAACCATTTATTCCATATTTTACCATTAACAAATCTTAGATATTTTCAGAAGAGCAGCACTTTCCCTTTTTAGAATTAAAAAAAAAAAAACAACTTTTGAAAACAATCGAAACAGCTGTTTAACACAGTAATTGGCCTGCTCCTTGTAATAATAAATACAGAAGTGATATTAGTGATGAACTTTTGCAAGAACTAATATAATAATATAGATTCCACTGTAATAAATCACAGTGTCAGAATATAGTTACCTGCCACTCTTAATAAAAAACACCTTTCCTGTATTCTCATTTCATTTTTTTCCCCTCATAATGATACACTTCATCATTTCAGGAAAAAAATCAGGGACTCACAGAACAGTTCTTTCGTTACCCTGGGCTAGAAGGCTTTTCATTTATCCACCCTCCTTTCCATTTCAAACTTGTTTATCATTTGGATTTTTTAATTTTTTTTTTTTTAATATTCCCTTCAGCATGTCACCTGTGATTTACATGAGTACTAAAACCAGTGAGAGGTGCATTCGTGAAGATTTGTATATTTTGGAAGGTATATAAAGCTTTGTATGTCAGGACATAAGCCAGAGTGTTATAAGACTGTTTCCATGTTGGGGAAAGAAACCCTGGACAGAATACCCGCAGGCATTTACTGAGGACCTATCCCTCCAATTAGTAAAATCACCTCACCTTACTTTGAGGGTTGGAAGTTAGAGATTTTTCTCCTCCATTCATGTTTCGACACCAATTACATCCTTCTAATTTTACAGCATTTAAAATGCAACCCTTCCACTTCAGGATCTACACATGTTCACAATGCATTAACCTGTATTTTCAGAATTATTAAAAAATGCAGTAGTAAAGCAAAGTAAAACCAACCTTCAGGCAAACAATTGTGGTTCTGTGTTGTTCCTTTATGTCCCCAGATAATGTCTTTTTTTTTTTTTTTTTTTCATTTGTATCCCAATGGGCTTTGCAGCTGGCATTGGCACTGGTACAGCCTCCATCCATGGCATGACACATGACTGCACCAGAAGTCTAAAGACCACATTCCACTTCTAGTGTTGATGCTGACCTGTTGATGCTGACCTGTTGATGCTGACCTGTTGATGCAAAAAAGGGGAGAAATCACTGTGCTTCCCTACGTTTCTGTAACTTTCCCATCATTTTATGTTTAGACTGCAGACTCTTTGAGGCAAAAGTTGTGTCTTTGAGAAACTACAAATATGGGTGAGAAGCAGGGACCTTTGTCACATGTACTACCACAGTTTAATAATAGAAAGCATCTATTTCTGAGCCTGGATGAATTTTGCAACAAGTTGCTGTAAATAGATTCCACTGTCTTCCTGACTTCTGCTCTTCTGCATTCCCAAATTTTATACCTCAAAATAGGAGCTTGAACTCAGCTAATAAAGGCTATCAAAACTTCATTTATTTCACTGGCACCATGACAGTTCACACCAGCTGAAAATCTGCTTTGCACATTCAAGCTTCCACCCTGTGGATGATGTTCCATAACTTGCATAGCCAAGATAGGATTTTCAAAGTTACGCATCTCAACCAGGGCAGAGACAAGTCAAAAACAATGTGATTACTCTTATCACACATTCTTTCCCTGTAAATCTGCTTTTAGCCAAAAAATCTTACGGGGATTTTTGTAACTAAATCTCTGAAAGGTGTAGAAGGAAATGGTTAGTGCTTTTATTTTTTAAAATCTAAATTAGTACATACCTATCTCAGTTTTTTTTGCTACTTAAAAAAACCCAAAAAACAGGACTTTATTTGGGGAAAAAAACCCACTTCAGAGGCTTCAAGCTGTTCATTCCCCACCCCAAAATGCAAAAGCTCTGCTTGCTTAGTGGTGTAACAGAGAATATACCTTAGTATAAGTGCTCTGTCTCAACTGTTGTATAGACTTCAAATTTTGAATATAAAGTAGTGAAAGTCTATAGCACACTCTTCAAGAAATCTTATGACTACAAGAAATATTAAAATTTTTTTTTGAGTGAAGTAGAACAAGTAAGTGTTAAGTAATTGCAAATTGGTAATAAGCATGCAGGAACTAGGAAAGCTAATAAATGGAATATATTTTTCATCAATGTAGATTTGGTCGTCGCTAACATAGAACTAAGAAATCAGTATTCTTGTTGAGTACAACACTGCATGTTCTGTAGAATTAAGAGTCTTTTACCACCCGCAATGCATTGCAAACGTTTGAGGGGAAAAAAGAGTTTCAGTAGTTTGGGTGACTAAAATGCAATTTAGGGACGGCAGTGTTGGTATAAGAGTTGATGAAGAGACCATCCCAAGGATCTCCCTGCAATAAAATGGTAAATTTGCACATCATCCTAGTCTATACCAAGGCTCTCTGTGCATTATAAAAATGATAGAGAAAATACTTACTACTGTGTTTTGAAGATATATTATCATAATGGTTTCTCTCCCCACATACTGAAATATATGTGGATGGAGTTAGCGATAAAGGATACAGTAGTAAGACAAATATGAGAACAATTTTTTGGTGAGTTGTCACTACTCTAGGATCTCACTGGCATCCCATAGAGTATCTCTTTGTCCATGTGGTGTCACCTCTGCTCCTTCAGAAACTCCTTCTCCTGCTACATCGTTTTAGAGGTACTCCCTTTTCCTCTTCCTCCAATCTTCTCCTGTCTCCCTCAGTCGTGTCCAGTGACTCTTCCTTCTGGATGTATCTTCAGAGCCTCCCCATTTCCACCACTGTGCACAGTGCTCAGTATTTGCCTTTGGAGCCTTGCCTTCTATCCTTTGTGTATGACTCACATCTCCACTAGAGTATTGTTAAAATGATTGTCCATTACTGCGAAATCCCTGGACACCATCTGGGAAATCAAGTTCTCCATCTGCTCTCTCACATGGAGGAGATCCTTTGTAGTGGAGATGGTAGAAATTTCTTCAACTGACAAAACCAAAAACCAAGACCTAAACATTTTTATTAAAACCAGAAGAATGTTCATGTCCTGGTATTTCACGAAGACACAAAACATATTTCCACAGGAAATTAATTCTTTTAAAAGTTTCCAGCATCCCCCTCCCTTAAATCAGACCTCAACTTCTTTAACAGCCATATGAACTCTCTGATAACCTCATGGTGCCACTGCTGTGGAAAAGGCAGATGGAAAAAAATTCTGACTGACACAAAGAGGAAAGAAAGCCTCTCTACCAGGGGCATCCAGCAGTAATTGTCAGCTTAATCCACTTTTGTGACACTGAAAACTTCTCCCACCCTCACTGCAGTGCTAAACAGAGGCTCTACAGCCACCCTGCTTTGCTTGGAGCTTCAGTAGAGCGGGTAAAGATAGCCAAGACACTGCATGTTTCCAAACGTTGGCTATCAAGCCCTTGCTATTGTCTCAAGTCAAAATAGCTTTTTTACCAACACGTCTCAGTGGGTGCAACAGGATCTTTGCTGAAGCTTTTATGAGCATGTTGAAGCTGGGCTTGCAAAGCAACTGTCAGGACTGTTATGTGTAAGCAGTGTTTCTGTACCTCCTTTTACAGCCTAAAACTCACTTGAAAGAGCTGGAAACACCCTGAGTCTCTCTGAGCTCAGCATTCTTCCATTCTCTTCCATCTGCCACTTCTGCAAGAACTGGTTTTCATGGAGGGATAACTCACAGGAACAGCATGAATCTGGACTGCATCTCTCACCTATAGTTTATCCTGTGTTACCTGTTTGAAAATACAGTTGCTTTTAAAATAGAGGGGTTTTTTTTTCATGGCTTACATCATTATAACTAATGTTTGTAACTTCTATTTGGAAAGTTAGGTTCAGGCTTTGATCTTCTTTAAGCATGTAACTTAGACAAAGTTGCTCTATTGAGCTGAAAGAGACTTACATTCCTGAAGTCAAGTATATGCACAAGCGTTTTAAGAATTATGGCTTCAACCTAAGTCAATCCTAAACCTTACATGAATTTTGAATATTAAAAAGAAAAATGTTTTAAAACCCAAGTCTCTAAGGAAAGAAATAAATACTTATATATGTCCCCTATATTATGAAAACTACCGTACTTGAATAAGACAGTCATGAATGTTTTTTAGATTTAAGAAAATAATTTTGAAATAAAATATATCCATACACACATGATTAATGTGGCTTTTCTGCTCTCTTCTGCTTGAATTATTTATATTCCAAGTGAGAGGGGAAAATTTTTTTCCAGCTAAAGCAGCAGCTTCTTTTATGAATAAAAATGAGCTGGTTTTTTTATTTTCAAACAAAAAAGTGGAAAAATAGTCTTTCAGTTTCATTTTCTGACATCAGAATAATACGGTGCAACTCTGAATATGATCTTCTCCTCTCTTTGCTTTCAACCATGTCAAATTTTTGTAACAGTCTTCACCAACACTTAGAGACTCCAGCGAGACATTTGGTAAAGTACACACACTTAAGTAGGTAGTCACGGCCCAAAGACTCTATAAGGGGAAGACAGGAATGGAGACAATACAGAGAGAAACAATAAAGTAGCAGAATTCAAATAGTAAGCAGCAGTCATCCCACACCCATTTCTTTGCCATCATAACAGAATGAATTCTCAGCATATATATTTACCATAAAGAATCCTACAGATAGCTGTATTCTGCAACATCCCAAAGATTCAAGTCAAGAAAACTCTATGAGGCCAGACACCTAATGAGCAAAGAAAGAAAACTGGATAAAAGTGTAATCCACACATGACATAGCCACATTGCAAAGCAGATGTTTGCCAGGTATGAAACATTAGAACAAAAGGTTTTTGTAGGATTGGGTTACTAAAAAGTGAACTCTTGAGACAACCCAGCAATTTGGGCAAGCTCTAGAAAGTGAGAAAGGCTTCCTCCCATAAGGTTCCCTCCCTTGCCAGCTTAACACATGGTCCACTTCTTCAAATTATGGAAGCTTTTTCACTTAAAGCAGTGTCTTAAGCCATCGATGATGCCCCCATTCTCTTCTTGGGACACACTGTAATAACTGAAGTTGCCAGGGTCTCTTGTCTTTACATAAAAGCTTGCTAAAGGGTCCTGAAGAGCATTTTGAGGCTTGCAGTAATTTTATTTTGGCCTTCCAGACAAAGTGTCTATTTCATGCTTGTTCATAACTGTGGGACATCGTGCTCTGTGATCCCAGGGTGACATCCAGTCCAAGTTCCTTCCACTAGCCAGTCCTTAGAGCTGTTATCAACAGATCAAAGGCTATTGCGTGTTACAATAGCACCTTTCTTCTTTGCCAAGGGATGCAGGTCAAATAGGAAAGACAAGAGTCTGCAAAACCATACTGGTATAGATCATGGGTGTAGGAGGCTTCAAACAACATGAACAGCCCAGAGATGAGAAAACAAGGTCAACCTGAAAGTGGTATAGAGATGGAAAAAGAAGAAGATAGAGGAGTGTGGATTCAAAAAGTAAGAAGGAACAGAAAACTGTTGGTTTGCCTACACAGCCAGCTCCTGGTGTGCAACTTCTGACAGCCCATAGGCAAGATTATGCTTTAAACCAACAGTTTTCTGAACGCCTTCTCAAAAAGTGGTCTTTTCCCACTACCTAATCCATGCTGAAGATCTTTTGTGTCAAATAAAATACCAATAGGTTGTCAGACACAAGGACACAGCTTATCTTAAAGGTCCATTTGTAAAAGGAACATAATGAAACTCTCCAGTAAAAATAAACTATTAGAAAAACTCCTGCCTAAATGCTGCCCAGTGGAGATAAAGATAAGTTTGGATTATGCGTTGCCCTCACCTACCCCCTTCCCAAAAGACAACAAAGGTGAGATGATCTCTGTTCCTGGCTATGTCCCAGCAGATGAGGAGACAGAGAGGGTTGGTGCCTTTTGCTGTGGGCAATACCCTGAGGTGGCTTTTTGTTTCCAGGATGCTGCCTTGCAGTGGCTGAAACATAAATGAGATCAGAGAAGCCAAAAGGAGAGGGGAGAAAGGTGTCTTGACATGTAGGAATTAAACAAATAGTACATTTTTCAGAAACAAAGATCAGATACTCATGGCCTCGCACTTACCTACTACTACTTCTCTCACCTCCATTTGCAGAGCCAGAGGTTTAAAAGTGGTTTCAAGTCATAAAGGACTCTTCAGGAATTAAAAAAAAAAACAACCCAGTCATGGGGTAGATATCTAGCTGTCTTATTTGCCAAACCATTTCAGGAAAAGACTTATAAAGCCCAGTTTGTTCTTAAATCATAAAAAAGAGAGCAGGTTATTTGTTCAATATTGTAGACATCAGTACTGATCCCACTCAAGTTAATAGCAAACTCCCTTTCAATTTAACCTCACTGGGACACTTGGCCACGACTCTTTAGGACAGGTACACAAGTGAGTCAGTCAGTCATAAGTTACACTGAACAGCGAATAAAATTGTATCATTTTCCACTGGTGAGTAATAGACGGGAAATGTGAAATGTCATTACAGGGCTGGTTAACCATCTGGTAAAAGCTCCTGTATGAACAGTGCAGATGAACTACATTGAAATATTAAAGAAACATCAACTGAAGCTATTTAGCCCCTCCAGAGACCTATAGTTCACGCATGGTGGGCAGGTAATAATGTCCAATTATTCTGGAAACAACTAAACAAGTCACTGTAAAATTATCTCATTTGCACTGGATCCAACATTAAGTATTTTTTAAAATATTCATCATTCATTCCAGGTAACAAAACAAAACAACTAATCAATCTCCAAGGAACTGCCCATAAATCAAAAAGCCATTTTGAAAAGCCAGCAATTTTTCATTATTCCAGGAGTAATATTTTAAAGCTGCCAAGCTGACGGGGTGGTCCAGGTCTGTGACATTATCACATCTGTGGATGAACAACCAAGCTTTGCACAGTTTTTGTTGTAATTGTCAAAGTTACTTTCACAAGTTATCACAGAACTTGTGAAAAAAACCAAAAGCTTTTTTTAAAAATCTGTAAAGAATTTACTAAGTTATTAAAATCAGATCTTGATCAAATTAAAGCCAACTTGTTATTAATATACATTAAAAAAAAAAAAAGTTTTTGCAGCCCCTTACAATGATTAGCCACAGCCTTTCACAAAAGACTCATCTCCTGAACAGAAGTGTACATTCCACCTCTATTTCAGAGCGAGTTAACATGAAAAGGTTAAAAGTACTTTAGTGAATGGCAGATCAGGTAATAAATTTGAGGCTGTCCTGCTTGCAAGTGGTGCGCGTTGATCGGTCACCTTATGGTGGTGATAGCACATAAAAATAAAGTTGTCCATAGCTTTACATCCGTGTCTGCTGAGGATGTAGATCAAGAATCTATGTCAAGGTTTAGGGTTGGGCTGTCCACTATATGAATGACAGATGCTCTCTATTAGCCACTCACCCACCTCAGAGGGGAAGGGAAAGGGAATATGGATTAGAATAGAAAACTAAAACAGCTTTAACAAAAATTATAATAATATGAAATATATACAAAACCATTATTGAACCCAACCTTCCTGATAGCAATTATATCACCATCACCACTGATGCTATGGGCAGACATTGAGGTAGTCCCAGACTGGACTCAATGGCAGATGGGAAACAGATTGAAGAGTGGGATTCAGGAACAGACAGACTGGGATCAGATGCAGAATGGACAGAGACGTTGGCCATTGAAGAAGAGCTTGACCCTGTGGTCCCTTGGCTTTATACTGGAGTATATGGGATGGAGTCCCTTGTTAGTTAGTTTAGGGTCACCTGTCCTGTCTGCTTCTCCCTTCAAGTGCAGCCTTTTACTTTCTGCACCCCTGATGTGGAACACGAGATTTAGCAGTGACCTTGGTCTGCACAGGAGCAAATATAAACAAGAGTCTTTCTGCACACCAATCCTTGGCAGTAACTCTAAATACCAAATGTTATCACTTCTAGAAGCAGGCACTGTCTGCAAAAATATGCCCTTAACTTCATAAGGTTGCTGTTACTGAGAAGGGACTTAGCTGAAAAGGAAAATCACCAAATAGAATTAGTTCTGTTCTAAATTAAACCAGGACATTATATCGATGTCACCTATCTTCTAAATAGGTAAAAGCAGGGTTGGTAGAGCTTCTGGTGAGTCATGATGGATGCTCATTTTACCTCTTAAGCCATTCCTAACTGTTGCTATAACTTAAGGTACAGGCGAGCAAATCCTGAAAGTCCTTTAAACACATGACCCAATTCTGCATAATCTGGAGGTGGTTTGTTTTATACAGATGAGGAGGATTTGAACTAGAATGGGAAAGGCAAAAGCACAGAGCCCAAAATCCTTATTTAGAAGAGTAATAGTATTTAAGCATACAGGTATTCTGATAGAAGTGCAAGTTACCACTTTTTTTTTTTTTTTAAGTCAGAGCAAATACCAGCTGCATATAGAGGTGATTTGGAAATGGCTTCTCTTGTGGATAGCTCAGTTTAGGAGAGAACTTCATCCAGGCTTGTTCTGCAGTATAGTTCACTGTTAGGGACTCACGAACAGCAGAGTGAGGAACTGAAGAAAGGTGGCTTTGAATGTGAATCCTGAGCATGTACAGCATCATATGGGATGCAGGAGCATCCCACGAGAGAAGCCAGCTCCCGGTGAGCATGAGATATCGCCATAGAGCACATATTAACCTGGCTATAGTAACAATATTTTTAGGAATCACCCTGTACACTTTCTTAGGAGATGACTATAGCTAAGTATGGGATGGGGAGGCAACAAAAGTTTTGGGTGATATGAAGATCTGAATGTCTGAACTACCCGCTGTTTTATCTAGTTTTCTTAGTTCATAAACCAGGGAATTTCACGTGTGTAAGAACTCAAGATAATGTCTAGTCACATAAGCAGAAAAACTCAACTGACTGATTTGTCCGAAAGTTCTGTATCCAGTACCATACTTATATTTGACTCCTAACTAGCTCAAAAACTGGTGACAGTGCAAGAATTGTTATATCTGTTTGAACTGAGAAGCACACAAAATCAGAGGCAAAATGCTGCTTTTGCCTCTTGTCTTTATTTTGCCCCAGTTCTTTTCATTTTAGCAAGTTTACTGTAAAATACAATTGCTTACTTCCCTCAGTTTTGTCCACTCTATTCCCCTACTTCTCCTCTCCATTGTCTCTTCTCATTCATTAAAATACAAATGATTTGTATGGTTTTACAAATTATCCCATTCTTTTAAAATCTTTATGATACAAGAACACCAGAACTTCTAGTAATCAAATTGCTATATATTCAGATATGGTCACTTGCACAACACAGCCTCTATTTTGGACATTTATCCTCTGTATCCAAGCCTTTAAGCTTTGTTTACATACTCAAATCCTGTTATGCTTCTCAGGCACCAGTGGCAAAATAGAAATCATTAGGTGATAATATATTATCAATAGTCAAAAGAGACAACTTGTAAATTCACACACTCAAACTTCAGATCCAGTTCCTTCAATCTTCAGCAGATTCCAAGAACAAACACCACAGAACAAGTCTAAGTGTTTTAAAGACAGCTCTTAAACCACAAAATTCTCAGAAAGGCATGTGGTTCTATTGCCAAAACCTTCATACTGCTGACTCTGAGGACCTCTCAAAAATATTCTCCGATTTTTGTTAAACTCTCAAACTGCAAATCTAAGGCTACATCTACATTAGCAAGCATGCTGCCTGATAAGAGTGGATTTATAGAGTGAAAAGACGGTGTTGAGTATCTCATGTGCAGATGATACATTCTTTGAGGGAATTTAATTCAGGTTAGTTTTAGTCTGGGCCTGTGGATTGATTATGTAGAAATAATTGGAGAGTATTAAGAGCAACATTGGAACACATGGTCTGGTTTCATTTAATCCAAAAGGAAACCAGTTTGTGTACTCTGTGCTTTGAGTCAAAGTATGGTAAGTGGCAATGATCAAGAGCTCACTAATGTAGCTACACCCAAATTAAGTGTCAGTCTAGTCTACCAGGAAGGCTGAAATTCACATTTCCTAAGACAATTACTAGCAAATTTAATTGGAATAGTTATATTTACGGTCCTAAAAAATCTCAGTGGTAACAGAACTTGTCTGAATTGTCAAAACTTTCCTTTCCCATTCTACGTATACTTTGATCAAAAATAAATTGGAAATTCCAATGTGTCCTTGCAAAATTCCTGTGTATATCAAACCTAATGACTGAGGACTAGGGAGAGAATTTGAGCCAAGTCATGGTTCATAACTTGATTTTAAGCCTGTTTCAGTAACACCACCGTGCCTCACACCAGTTTGATTTAGAGATAGGCTTTATGCCCAGCATCTAAATTTGTATATAATTACAAACTGAATGTTCGTAATACAGTCTTTTTAAAAGGAGGAACCCTCTGATGAACCTTCAAACAACACCTACAGTCTGAATAGTTGTTTAGGTTGAGACTCAAATGCCTAAAAAGAAAGTCAGAAAAAAATGAAGATAATAGATTAATACATCTCAAGTGCACACACACGCCCCTTATCTGCTGCAGTGCTGGCCCTCGGTCAGCGCAGGAAGCTGTCCTCTATGCAGACGTGCGCACAATGTTTAGATGTGGAAGTGGTGCACTGAGATTAGGATCGCAATAAAACAGGCTTGATTTCAGCATGTAATGTGAGGATTATTGGCTGTTTTCTTTTTGTGACTCCTCCTCCACTGGCATACAGATTGCTGAAAAGCAGGAATCAGACACTGTTAGTCAGCAGGGCTGATGCTGCAGCTACTTTTGCTTCCTTCACCCTCAGCAATCTTTAGCCATGCTGAGTAAACTTGTCCTTAATAACAAACCAATATAACTGTCAAGTTTCTGTACAAGCTCCACAGAAAATGGATAAGCAACTATCAATTTTAAACACAGTAATGCAATGATTAAAGCATTATGCCTTTACATGTGCTTATATCCCATTGTGGAAGAATGCTCTGATGATAAAGCTGGCACTGCATTTCGGAATTATTCAATAGCCCTTAAAAATAACCCAAACGAGAACTGCATTTTTGCCACAGAAATTACTCACAGAGGAGGTTTCTGATTAATCCTGATCCCAAACTGTAATCAGGATGGTATCTGTTAATAGAGAAGAGCACAGTCCTGTAATTCTTAGAACTGGAATTGAACTCTGCCAACTTTATTTTCTCATGTTTCTGGGTGATACAGCTTGACTGCTTGTGTATTTGACATGCACTTAAAAGGCATATTGACTTTTGGGACAGGTAATATACTTTATTGACTGGGTGTTATTCAGAAAGCAAATCAGAAACTCTTGGTTTTACTTTTCAAATAATCCACAAGGAGATTAAATTATTAAAAAAAAAAAAATAGTAAGATCTTCATCTACAGACTTCTTCATAGTTTTGATACCCCCAGCAAGTCCTATTGAGCTTTTAATTTTTCTGACAGTTAGCTAATGATCAGTTTGCCACTTCCAGTGGAGGGCAGAAATCAGTGGCTTAGATACCACATGACTAAACATGCACCACAATCTGTAAACATGTGTTGCATCCCAGGACTCATAATTGTCATTATTAATATACTGTCCAGTTTATCTGCAAAGGATATTCCTCCACATTCTTTGAAATGCCATTTTCTAAGAAATTATGTTCTATAGCAAAGCCAGCATTCAGATATTCTCATCCAAACCAACATTTAAGATTGATGGGCTGCTTCTATTAGGAAAATAAAATGGATTTTTCTTTAAAATGAAACATTTTTAGTAAAGTCTTTCACTTTGGGCTGTTGCTATAACAAAACAAACAAACAAACAAAAAATGCATCTCTTTCACACAAGGTCTTTTATGTTGGTGCACTGTACCAGCAGAGGGAAACAGGCCATGCAGCTGAGAACAGATTTTGAACGGAGCTGTGAAAACTGTTTCTCAACTGCAGAATTTGGGATTGCTCCTAACTTCTGAGTCCAGGGAGCTTCTTGTGTAGGTTTTTACACGACAGAGAATCAGGTGAGAACAAGGTATGTATCAGCCTGCCCCAAAGCCCACTTCTAGAAGAAAACTTGGCTATGTAAGCCAAAGGAGAGCCGTAGTGCAGAGCAGCCAGATCACTGGATTAAGTAGGGTGCCAGGCACTCCACGGTGGCACACAGTGTAAACACAATGAAAAAACTATTTTAGGAGTTGTACCTAATAGGAATGTGAAACCCAACTGGGGAGATGTCCATGTACAGCTCTAGCTTTTCCCCAGGGAAAAAGAGGATATGGAGAACGAGGGAAGGAAAGTAAAACTGGAAATATTAAACAATATTTACCTCTCAGAGCAGTAAATACTTGAAGCATGCAAGACTGGGCACAGGGGCTCACACTGGGTGAATCAAGTCTGCAAGATGCTCCATGCCTGTAGTCTTCCAAATGAAAAGCCACCTCCATGGCCTATTCTTACAGTTTCTTATCATCCTCCTGACAACAACCCACCCTCCCAGATGCGGTGCAGCTACCATCCGTGCTCCATAACAGCTGCCTTGCAGGAGCCTCTACAGGACTGAGTGTTGCTGAAGCCCAGCAGCTGTCTTGCTTTACTCCCTTCTGATGCTATTTTCAGTCCCCAAAACAAAAGCAAGCACTTGAACCAAACCTCAAGCAAGAGGAAGACTGTACTGCAAAGACAGCTCTCCTTGTGCTGTTAGGCTAAGAGTAGAAGAAGGAAGTGCAGAATCAGAGCCACTTTGGCACTACACTGGTGGAAGAATCAGAGCCACTCTGGCACTACACTGGTGGAAAATGACCTCTACCACTCTCTTCATGAAAATATATTAAATGGAGAGTTTTGCATTCACAAAATTTGGTGTTCTCCCTCTCCATCTCTGTTACCAATATATAGATAAATGTCATTGTGAAATGTAGATGAGATTTTCACCTGCATACTTTGAAACCTAGAAGACCTCAACCTTTTTAATTTTAAAAGTTTATTCAAAGCATCTGACCAGCTCAACTACTTGACTGCTGTCATCTATATGACGGCGACAATGCAACATAGCCAAGGACAGCTGTGGACACAGGCCACTAATGGCATGTTATAAAAATCCATTTTTGCAACAAAATGTATCTGGTAACAAAATGTATCTGGTAACAAAATGTTCAGAGCTTATTACATATATGTGGAATATATGGGCTTAAGTAATGCCCCAAAGGAGTTCTATGAAAGATTTAAATACTCATTAGTGTGGAAGATGAGCAAGTTTGCAACAAACTAGGGATGTTAAAGGACGTACAAAGATCACACATTAGCTGTTTTCATAGAAAAAAATGGTTTCATTCACCCAACTAGCAGAATTATGCTTTTTCCTTTTGTTTTCCCTTTCACAAGACTCTTTTCTTTTACCTAACTAAAAGTAGCTGTATATCAATTAATCAAATGGAGGTCAGAGGCAACATGAACATTTGCAAGTAATACGTGGAGCTGGTAGAAAAATTAAATGGATTTGTAAGGAGTCAATCCACAGACATCTGTGAAGATTATTTGGCTGTTTTAAAGTGAGAGAGGTGTCTCAGAATGAATGCAGATATTTCCATTCCTCACTAACTGAAGATTCAAATGTATGCACTACAAACCTCACTGAGCTTGCCTGCTCTATAACTGGACCCAGTGTTAAAATACTCAAACAGAACATACATCCCCTCTCTCATTTTTGTGTGCACATGTGAGAGATAAGGGTTCTTCACCTGGGATTCACATAAACAAAGATTTTTCAACTTTTCTTGAATTCACTGAAGAGGTGGTTGACAAGTAAGATAGTGCTACACAAGGCTCATCAAAGAAGTGCTTTCTAAGATAGTGCAATATGGTAGTTACAAGAAACATTTCAGAGAGAGCATGAGGGAAGGTTAGCCAGAATGCATCAGCTATCCATTTTAAAGTCAATGACTCCAAATTAGAGGTCAGAAAAGCCTGGAAGAAATACAAATCTCTTAGCTCCTTACAGGGAGTTAGATCCTCGATGGACATCTAAGAACATGAGAAGATAAAATCTGCTCCATTTCTCACTTCTTCCCTGCTGATGGCTTTCAACATGTATGTCTGTCCCACAAACAGTTACTTCAGAGATTTTTAAGAGCAGCTGTTTCAACGCGCATGTGTCCCCTCCCTTCCCAAATTCCACGGGCACAGACGGCACAGTGGTGCAGCCAGCACTTGACTGGAGCTCCTTGGCTAAGGTACAAGCTTAACAGGTGAGGAGGAATAGCTGTCTCCCAGACATTGTCCTCAGCAAACATATCCCACTGCAAACCACTTGGTTTCAGCTGATTTCCACTCTCCTAGATTATCATTAATATTTAAAACAAATAAACTGAACACACAGTTCTGCTGGGAGGATACTGCATTTGTGCAATGCCTAATTTCCTCCAGGAGAACATTGAATTTAGCAAATCGTCCAGTCAAAGACACAGGCCAAAGAGTTTGAAATAAAGTTTCTTTGAACCCAGAATCCACATATTTGTACTTTGGTCATTAGAAGAGCCTCTGCCCTCCAGTAGCTTTCCTGAGCAGCCCCATCACTGCCTGACTTGGCACTCCATAAGGCTGTGAAATTCTTCCATCCTCCATTTTAACCTCCATTCTTGGCAATAGCTTGAACTGGTTTTCAGAAGCAGAAAATTTCATTTTGGCAGCAACCCAAGGGCAATTAATGAGAAGTGAGCTGAACTTGGGTCTCAGTGATATCACCACTTACCAGGGTTTAGTGAGTTGAGCAGACAATTTTCCTTGGGTCACAAAAGCATTAGTCCTTCCACACAGTGAAAAATACTACTATGCTTTCTCCTGCTTGACTACAAAGTCAAGTTCATTCTTGACCTTACTAAAAATTATGATTTATTTTTATAATTATTTCTAACTATTCAAATATCTGCTATTTCATAGGCACTCTAAGTCAACATCTGTAGCCTATATAGTTCATAGGATTCCCTTGCATGAAATTCCCCCCTAAGAAAATTATGTCATAGCAATGCTAGGAACAAGAAATATTATTGTATTGTATTAATTGTAGAGCAATATGACTGTGCATTGCTGTGCCTAGTAACAGACATGTACAGAGGATTTCAGACTTCAAAAACATGAACATTATCAGTCTTATGATGGGTAGAATAAGGTTTCTATGCTTCAAGGAAGGAACAAGTTTTAATGAGATATGTTAAGAAATCATTGTTTCCTAATGTCTTAAAAGTTTCAGAGTATATTGTATGTTTCTAGAAATACTTGGTCATATACCTCTGCTGTTTGTTGAAAGAGAAGGCTTTTCAATCCAAATTTAGAGACACGTAAAAAAAAACCTATCCAAAACCACAAAAAAACCCCTTTTACGTCATCTGGTCCATCCTCTGCCAACCCAGAACTGTTCCCCAAGTTTGCTAGTGGTTTGTCTGCTGCACTACTCAGTGAGTCAGGCAGTGAGACCTAGTGCATCACCTTGGGGAGAATATTGCACAGTTCATTAAGACTTAAGAGTAGTCAGCTAAGAAATTTTTCCTAATATTGTTTTTTGTAACGATGATATCAATAGGGTGGATATCTGGCTTTACCCTAGTAAGAGCTGTCTCTGGGTTCCCTGCTCCATTTCAGTTTTAATTTACATCCTCTAATTTATTTTACATTGAACTTCACAGTGCTTCCCTTAAAAAAAAAAGATCTCATGCTAGCCCTGTACATCTATCATAGAATAAATAAAATAGATAAATGCTCAAATACCTGACCTGCTTGTTCAGGCTTAGTGAAGGCTCTGCCAAACTTGCAGTTCAGATGTATATCAAACATCTGAAGGAGGCATTCTCTCTTGCCTCATCTCCTACAATGGTTTGTTTCAGAATTTTTTGTTAAATGCTAAACCTCAGGAATATGAATATTTCTTGCAAGTCCCTTGAAACAGTATAACAAGTCAATTTTTATAGATCTGCAGAGACTTGATGATATAGAGACAGTGGGATTTTTAAAAATTTTTTGAAAATAAATCAAGAGTAACATGTCTGCTGCTGAGATAGGCCCAGAACATGGGATCAGGGAAGCTCCAACAGCTGTGAGCACTGATGGGTGACTCTGAACCCACATCTGGATTCAATGTTGGGCTGGCTTCTCTTTGGAATGATTTGCACCAAACACATCAGGCTGAAACATCCATGACCTTTCCAAGGAGTCAAGGATAGGAAGCTTAATGGCTAATGCAAAGATCTGCCTTTTGCAGACTCAGCACTTCCTAAAGGATCCTTCCTAGTGACAGCATTCACAAAACAAAGTGAAAATGTATAGCTTCATATTCAAGAATATTGGATAAGTCATTTAATGGCTCATGATGATGCAGCCTGGCAGTAAACAAGTCTCCAAATCAGATACTGATGTTTGCAGTGTCCCCAAGGCAATTTAACGTGTCAACTCCATTTTCTTTAGGAAGGGGTGTGCATCTATGAGCTTCAACCAGCCAAAGGCATCACCAAGTCTTTATGCACCCGACAGCCCCAGCCGCTGATTCCTGAAGGCACAGAACACAACGCCCACCCAGGTTTCTTTCATTGAAAACCGGCGGAGCTTCGCAGCAGGAGAGCTCAGTTCTGGGCCATCGCTTGGGAGGGTTGTGGGGCTCGGCCCCAGCTCCGGGGAGCGGCTCCCCGGGGTGCTCCCGGTTGCGGACAGGGACGCGAGTCAAGGGGGGCACTTTAACCGGCAGAGCACACTGACATCTAGTGGGTGTTTGGGAAAGTACTTGGCTGTCTTCTATGCTTGCAACAATCAAAAAAAAAAAAAAAATTCCTAACCAGCAACCAACCAACCAAAAAAAAGTACGAATAAGTGTTTCGCAGGCCACTAATTTTCAACCATCAAGCAGATGCCTGCAAATTGTTCTTGGAGTCTGAGCTGAGACACTCGGCTTTACTGCTCCCACTCAGCAATGCATTGCTGTCTGCCAAGAGAGCATCCATCCCCAGCTTCACATGATTTTGAGGCTGGATGAAATTCTCATTGTGTTTCCCTCCTCACCAGTTTACCTTCCAAGCCCCAACAAGAAGAAGTTGCAAAGTATTCCACAGGGGAAAGGAAAGTGTAATTTTCATTGTTTTGAGGAGATCAAGTGTTTTCTGAGATCAGAAGTGTTAACCATGTGCACCAGGAGCCATAGCTTCTGGGAGCCTCTCAGTGCTTTCTGGGTTGGGAGCTGTTGCATTCACCAAAGTCCAATCCTATAACACAGGCCATTTTATCTTCTCCCATTTAAAGTACATATTTAGGAATCAGAGTTTAGAAGAAAACTTTCTCAAGTGCATTCATCACTATATCCATGATGTTCCTTAAGTGCTGATGTGGGATTGACCTTTACCACAGTTTTGTGCAGAATCACCTCCCCAAAAGAAGAAGATTGCCCTATTCCACCATATTGTTTTGCAGCCTTTCTCCTCATTCCACTCCTTTCCCATCATGTCAAGCTCTCAGAACACTAAGACAAATAGAGGGTCTGGAAAAGAATATTTGCATTTGCCCAAGGTGTACTGATTTTGAAATAGCTCTGGCATTAGCAGAGAGAAAGATGATCCTTTTCCTTGATGCAGCTCTATTTTGACCAGAGTTCCCACCTCCTTTCCAGGTGCAGTTGTCACAGAATCACAGAATGTCAAGGGCTGGAAGGGACCTCGAAAGATCATCTAGTCCAACCCCCCTGCCAGAGCAGGA
>JANIJG010003461.1:0-15201 GCA_024611175.1 Megaceryle torquata
AGATTAGGGATCAAACACTGAATTCCTATTTCTTGTTAATTCCTGGGGGGGGAGGGGGGGAAAATAAATCAATATGCTAACACTGTTGCATCAAGCTTCAAATCTATGCAGACATCAATAGGCAGCTTTTTTGTGCTTTTTAGTGTTTTGGGCCAAGTTCCTGATTTCAAACAGATTGATGTAAAACCGGAGGAACTTCATAGGAACTTTGCTAGATTTCCACCACTTATTCAAGCTAGGTCAAGCTGTTAAATCAATCCAGGACCAAAATTTTTATTTTCATTGACTATTAATACGATAATTAGATTTCGGTTAGGAATGGGGTATTCTGCACCTTCATAGCTACTTCCTAGGGAAATTAAAACAATTTTGTGTGCTGCCCAGTATATATAGCTATTCCTATTTGGTAAATGTATATGAAATAGTATTTGCTACTTTACCAATTTAATACAGAATAAAATCCTTACTAGTCTGAGTAATGTTCTCTGCTTTATATTTGAAAAAACAAATGAATCCCATGATACACTGTGATTTGCAATAAAGTTGATCAATGTGATCTACCTCCACAAATTGCAGAACACACTATTCACATTCTTTTGAGTTAATACTGTTGTGTTACCTTGAAGTACATTGCTGTTGTTCCTGGTGTTAAGTATAGCATCTTAAGACTTTTTAATAGAAGGAAAGTAAATGAAAATTGATTGATAAAAGCTCCATCAAGGTGTTTATTGTTTTTGCCCAGGGGTAAAGCAGAAACTTTTGAAAGCTGTGTCATTTGTATTAGATACTGTTTTTCAAAGTGCATGGGCAATAGGGATGTGAACATGAGGGCAGAAAATTGTTTTTAATCCTTAACTTGCAGAGGGAGCTTGTAGTACAAGGTAGAGTGTCCAACTTCATGCTGGATAATGATGATTTGTTGCAAGAACTGGTGTACTGGAAGACTGTGTGAAATCATAGTACTGAAGCTGGCATCTACAGCTGCTTTGAAGCACACACAGATGAAAGGGAAAAATACCTGATGAACATGGGATGCTCTGTTATACTCCAGTTAGACAGGAGTGCAGTAGTAGAGACAGGATGTGGTTTAGCAGCAGTTGCCTGTAGGGCTTTTAAAGTTCTTAACCCTTTGGAGCAGGGTCTGAAACACCTCATCTCTCCCTTGGTCTTGGAGTATTCTGGTTTGATCAGGGCAGAAACAAATATATTATTGTCAGTAAGAGATTTTTAGTGAGGGTAGGAACAGTAAATTGCCCTATTATATAGGGAAATAACATCCAATCTGAGAGCCCAAAGTAACAGGAAAGATGGTGTCAGTGGAAGGAGTCCCAGCAGATTTGTGGTAGGATATTTGTTCTTGGCATTTGTGAAGGAACACTGGTTGAAAACACCTACTCCAGACAGTAGTTTGCTGCATGACTGCCTTCTAATCCCAACTGCCAAGGCAAACAGGAGTAACCAGCTCAGCTGTGTATGAGTGAGCAGGCTTGAGCCACACATGTCATTTTGGGGGGGTAATTTTATGCTGTACAGAGGTTATTTTTTCCCAAAGTATTCCAAACTGAAATATCTCTAATTCTGAAGAAATGTGAATATGTATGATCAGAAACTTATTTCCTGCTCCCTGTTACCCATGGAGGCAGGGAAGCCCAGCAAATGGCTTCTCTGGCTACTTAAGATCATTTTGCATTCTCAGGTCCATGGACCTTTTAAAAGCTCTTCAGGATTAAGTGATTTGGGCTGTGCCCACTCATCACATGTTAAGGTTAATTATTTGAAAAGATGAAGGGCAGAAGTGGGATTGGCCTCTCTGTAATCAGGTACACAGACAAGAGCTGCTCATGCTGTCTCACCCTGACCATCATCCCAAGTACTGGGGCTATAGTGGAAAGCTGACCCGTGTTAGTGGTAAACTCTGGACACACAACTCATGACATCCAGTTCCTGACTTGAAAAGCCTCCAATCTAAATGGAAGATCAAAAACCAAATTGGAAAAGGTTTGGGAAGGTGACAGGTGATGTGACTTGCCTGAGACTCTGCAATATTGGTGGCAGAACCAGAGCTGACTGGTGTGCAGCAGAGATTGCAGTGGATGAACTGGCTGTATTCTTTACAAGACTGTAGTTGAGTTTTTCTACTAGTTCTTGTCTGTTCTCACAGATTGAGGATGAAGAATTTTGTGCATGAGCTCCTGGTGGTTTGAGGGTTGTTTCGGTTTGCTTTGCTTTTGCAATATAGATGCTTTAGAAATAGCATACACGCCAAGACTGCTTCTTAGGGCCTATTGGGAAGGTAAACAGTAAAACTGGCTGGAAAATGTCCTCTAACTAAGATGAATGTCACTTTCTCTTCTTAAACTGAAGGAAAAAAAAGCATTTTGTTGAATTTTTATAGGGAAAATGAAACAAAAACTCCAAACTGTTAAACAGCATGCTACTTTTTGTTTGAATATATCATTATTCTTCAGTGAAATAATATAGATATAACAAAAATCCCTAAACTTTAGTTCTTGAGAGGATGCTTGTGGTCAGAACACAATTTAACACAACTCAGTAATCTAAAAGTGTAAACCTGAATTCTTTCTTTCCATACACTATATAAATCCATGTAATCCAATAGATTTATTTCTTTAATACATGCAGATGGAAGGAAGGAACTGTTTAATTGGATAAAGTTCAGACACTGTAGTGATAAAATCCATGTTACTGTGTGTGCAAGTGATGTGTGTGTCTGTGATGATATTCTATTAGCTTTACCATTCTCTGGTTTTGGCCTTTCCTACTTGTAGATGGTTTTTGTAGCCCTTACTGTCTGTGCATATGTGCTTGTTTTAAAAAAAGAGTAAGAAGGGCTTAATAAAACTTTGTAGCTATGTAGTACAAAATATCTTTTATGATGCCATTTCAGGTTAAGTATTTGAGAAATAGAAGTTTTCAGGGGTAATTGTTCAGTGTGTGCAAACAGTTGTAGTGGCCGTGCACAAATTAAACAGGCAGAAATGCACAGTTGAGATTAAACTCTTCCAAGGTCAGGCCCTGTGAATTCACTGCATATTAGTTGTGCTAAGACTTGGCAATGGGACTTGAGCTAAACATATGACAAACATATGGAAAATATATTCCTTTGCGTTGTATGTTTAAAAAATGGATCATACTCAACATGCTACTGCCTTTGAGGGCTATAAGATAAAACTGTTGCAAGGTTCAATGACTTTGAGATGGGAATCCTGGGTACAGCCCAGATGGAGGCCTGATACCGAAAGCTGCTATTGTCTTTGAACATTACTGGCCCCAAAGAATTGAAATTCCTTTTCGGTTCCCCCCCCCACCTCCTTCTAAACCAAGATGAGTGCAAACAGTTTCCACTTGTTTTTGTCCCTGTGCCAACCTGCAGTTTAAGCAGGCGAAAATATCTTTTAGGAGAGGGCTGGCTTAAAAGTCAAGCTTGAAGTCCATGGTGTGGACTTGTGTTTTTTGAGAAATGTAAAAAGCTCATCTTAAACTGCTCCAGGGTTGCTCCAGTGCAGCTATTCCGGTGCTTGCAGAAAAGGTGGTTTAAAAAGTTTGTGGCCCCCTGGGGCCTCATTCTCAGGGCCATGCTAATGTTTCTCCTTCATCTCCGTGGCTGGACATAGTCATTTGTGGATCTGATAGTCATATCTGGTAGTCACGTAGTCATTTGTGGATCTGATTCTTGAGTTAGATCTTTGAAGTGATCAGGACTAATATCTGCATTTCACTTTCCTCTTTTCATTTTTATGGCTTGTTTATGCATGGCATCATTTCATACTGATGCCTTAGAAGCACTTCCATTAGCACATCTGGGTGGAAGGGCAAGTAAGAGTGTGGACAGAGGTGGTGCTGGTACCAGAATCAACCCTCAAATGATACCTGCAGCATTTTGTGACACTTCTGCTTTTTACACTGTTTGGAGACCCAGATCAGCTGTAAACCTTGTCACCCAGCCTGGAGTTAGAACACAGCATGTGTATTCCGGTACAACACTGAATAACTCCGTCGTGCCTGAGAGCAGGGTTCTGCTGACATTGCGTCTAGCTGACCTAAATGGCTAGTTGGCCCCAAAAGGAACAGCCTTCCTCCACCCCTTCTTCTGACTCTCCTTGTGCATTCCCATTTCCTCCGTTGTAATTCTGAGCTCAGCTAATTCAGGCAGGAAAATACTTTTTTTTTTTTTTTTTAAGGCTTATTTTCATGTTGCTTTTTGTTCCCTACACTGTTCATTGAAGGGATTTTGCAGTTCTTTACAGGGTACCAACCAACTCCTGGACACCCTTTTTGGTGTCAGGGTTCAACCAGATGCTGGTTAGGAATAGATGAAGCCACTGCTCTGATCTCAGTTAATCTGTCACCAAAGGTGAAAAGATGCTTCAAACTTTTCCTTTCCTTCTTGCAGTCTTGCGCCAAATAGGGAATGGAGAAGTTGGCTCAACCACCTTTATTTTTTCCTGGTTGCTTTTTTTTATTTGTTGTTTTTCTTTTAAAGTAGACTTCCAGGCCGAATGGGATTTTCCTGTGGGAGTAGATGTTGCGTTCTGTCTGCATTTTTATCTCTGTGGTTGACAATAATAAAAATTCCAACCAGCTTCCTCCGCATTCCCTGCTTTGCTGTTGTGTTTTCTGCTGGTTGACAAAGTCACCTCTGCGGCCTTAATATTTGAGTACATTTATTTTGCAGAGTGCTGGGAGCTGCATGGCTTGTTGATGTTTTCAAAAGCTTTCACAAAAGCTGTTGAAACACTGCATGTTGCACCATTAAGAATTTAGGAATTTTCCACTCCCACTCCCCAGCTGCTTCTCAGATCAGTGTTTTTGTTTTTCTTAACATCTCCTGTCAATAGAGGATGGAAGAGAGGCTGAGGAAACCAGTCAATGCAGTCTTTCTTTCCATGAAATCTTATTTCTCCACTGGGATCCTTTAAGGAAGTCCTGGGAAGATGACCTGCATCTTCTTTCCTTTGTGTGGACAACCCTTTCAATGGAAGTGAAATCACAAAGCACTTAGAAGGATTTGGTTTGTGGGGTGGCATCCTCTTTCCCATTCCTCCCTTGCCTGTTTCCTCCTTCCACCTCCAGGTATTCTAAAGTATCACTTGCCTAATCAATAACCTTGTTTTACCTGTTTGAAGATGAGAAAAAGTACTCAACAACAACAACAAAAGAGTAGCTTGGGAGATGCTGGTTTTGGGAACAACTGAGACAACAGGGTTAGGCTTAACTTGAGCCTGTGGTTGATGTGTGGCTAGAAGAGGAGCAAAGTCTTTTCTGTCCAGAGGAAGGAAGGAACAACAGATGATTCTCAAGCTCTTCTACAGAGGCATTGCTTATGCTACCGAATGTGGGTCTAAGCAGTGTTTAAACAGTTTATTAGAAAGACAAGGAGTTTTCAGGGCATGACCATCTGTGACAAATGTTGCAGCCTTTCCCTTCTAAAAGGTCATCCCACTGTTAAATGGTACAGCAATGGTACCACATCCCTTCTACTTTTTTTTTTCAGCAGACAAATCAACAATTTCAAATTTGAAGAAGATAGTGCAACTTACTGCTTGAAAACGAGGCAAATAACAACGTGAAATTGATGTCTAGCATTAAACCCAGGTCAGATGGAGCTTTTATTCCTCTTCCAGTTCCCACCTCTTTCCTAGGCAAAGGGAGACATCACAAACTCCATTTGTGATTTTGCTATGACTGTTTATTCTAAGTGGTATTGCTTGGACACTACAGTATCAAGCAGCCTCTGAATAAGAATGAAACTGAAGACAAATCACTTTTTACTTTAGAACACCATTGTAATTTAATGTAGACTTTGTTTATTCAACTGTAGACATTAGCTTTTTCATGCATAATGGTTTCCTTACACCATAGTGTTATGGGTAAGCTATTCATCTCGGTCATCTGTTCTTACAGCCTGGTGTAAGATGGTTCTGATGCTGGAAGAGGGAAGACAAGCCACTCATTGCATCCTGAGGAATCCTCAGGAGCCAAATAACAAAGCTCCCTCCAAGCATTAACTACTTCCGTGCTCCAGAGTTCTGATTTTAAAAGGTAGTATCTTGCAGAACTGCCAGATCATGACCCTTGGCAAACATGAGCTTCTACACATTTCCAAAAGGACATAAAAAAATAGAATTGACTAAATTAACCACAGAACCTGCTTCCCCTTTCCTACGTCTTTAAGTAATAGCAGTAAACATCATTAAGACACTTTTTAGCCAAATCTTCAGTGTGACTAAAAGATACTTGATAGCAGAAACAATAATAAATTCTAGTAGATTAAATTCCAGACTGGTGCACATAATGTAGTAGTTCAGAAATTCACTGCCCTTCATTTCAGCCCCGTGTTGTACAAATCAAATTGCAAATGAAGCCTGCTTCTGTTAGAATGTGCCAACCATCTGATAGGGAGACCTTGGCTGGCTACTCCTCATGTGTCTTAAGGGGATATAAGAAATGAATATCTGTAATTTTTATTACTTTTTCAAAAGACCATTTTTTTTATGCCTTACAAAAACTACTTGATCAATTTTCATGTTAAATTGGTTATCACAGGGCCTTTTCTCTTTCTGCAGACTGTTAAGCTTTTGTCTCTCTGAGTTTATCTCAATAATCTCAAAACCAAAAAACTCAATGGCCCATAACAAGATTCACTTTATTTCCTTTTAATGTTTCACTCTGTGTACAATTTGGAAATGTCTGCTGCTGAATGGAGCTGTGATTGAGAGCTGCTTAGGATGGTCAGGGGCACACAGAATATGAGCAGAAAGCTGGTGGTACCTCTTCACTTCCAGCAAGCTCAGCGCTTTTCCTTGCATCCAGACCCTAGGCTGCAGTTTCATTTTTAAGTTCCTTTCAATGTCTGTATTGCTTGGACTTTTGTTGTAAAAGCCAGCAAATAAACAGAAATGTTTTATGTTAATCTTGGACTGGACCCTTATCTGGTTGACAGTGCCCCACTGCAGGCTGTTAGTGCTGGGGAGAGAGGGCCCATGAGTGTTGGTGGGCAGGGAAAGGTGGGTGCTGCCCACGCTGGCTGCACCCCTGAGCAATGGGGTGTGAAACTGGGGTTTTTATGCCTCCAAATATTCTTACTTTTCATGCTTTTAGTCTCAAAAAAAATTTGTCTGACTTGGAAGTCAACACCATTCATACTGCACTGATTTACGTGCAGTCTTAATGAATGTGAATTAGCACAATGATGAAACAGATATGTAGTTTTTAATGTCTACTTATCAAATTTACTCCGCTTTTATCATGAAGAGAGGTTATTTGGTAAAACTCCCTTAATTTTTAAAATGTTATCATTTTAGAAAGAAATACATCATTTCCATAAATGGATTGTTACACTAATTATTAAATGGTTGCTTAGTGTTAAAAGTTTTCTCAGAGTGTGCCTTCCATATGCTAATGGCAAGCTGGTTAATATTATTTATTCCAGCCTACATGTTTTCTAGCAATATGAATTTGTAGGAAGAATTTTCTGTGCAGTATAGTGATGTGTATTCATAGCAAGTAATTCTTCAGTTTCCCATCATCTGCTGGAATATGGTTTAAAAGCTGTGTTTGCTTATTGTCCTGGTAATCCCTGTTTACTGAGTTTATTACCCTGACTCCAGAAGCCTGGGTTATGAACAAGATTATGGCTTTAACCTTCTGTCAAACAGAGCTTGGTCCCTTAGGTGTTTTACACCAGGCTTCCAAGCACAAGAGGTCGAGTGAGAAGGGTCCGTAGCAGGCAGAAGTAGTGAACAGCAGCACTACAGGCGAGGATGACTCCACAATGATTATCATTATTATCAAGTTGTAATTTATCCAATTAGCTGATTCCATTAAACAGGTTCAATTGACTCTTTTTCTCTTGTCACGTTTTAATCTGTTTATATCTTGAATGAGTGAAGAATGTATTGTTTGACATGACAGCTTTCTTTGTGTGTAGCTACCTCTGTATTTCAATAAAGGGACTGACAAAAGATAGGAATGGGTCTTTTTGATGTAGCGTAGGAAATTATTTCCTGATTTGACATCCTAATTGATTGTGGATTTCTTATTGTATTAAGGAATTTTATCTTGAATGGCTCAGCAAAGTAGCATTGGTGCATTGCATCTGGAGGACAAAAAAGATGATGTCAGGATGAATCAAGAAAAGGAGAACTATATTAAGCATACTTTTCTTCACTGTGACTATTACACATGGTTAATAATCTTTTGCCTTCTCTCATTACCTTTAACCCTATCCCTCTGGTCTCTGAAGTGGCTTCAGAGCTTTTTTTTTTTTTAAGATAGTGGCTGCTTCTTAAAGAGTTTTAAAATAGTGTCAGTTCAAAAATATAAAGTGTTCATGAAAAAAGTTGTCAATCTGCATTTTTTTCACTACAAAAATAGAAACGTGGTTTAAATTTTGAATTTTCCTCTCTTTTCAGTGGCAAATGGAAATTAAAAGAGTTACAATTGTAGATGTAAGAGGGCAGATGGAAGCAAAGTGAAAGATAATGGAGAAGGTCTTTGCTAGTGAAGGAAAGATATTGTGCAAAGAAAACTTCACTCTGCTTGGCAAAGAAAGTAGCATTTGGCTACTTTAGGTACTACTAATGCTACTGTAGCATTACTTTAGGACAAAGCTCTCTTTTGCATAATCTGGTCCGTCCTGAACATCATTTTTTCCTAAAAAACTGTGAGAAGTCCTAGCAGCCTTCCATTAGACCAGAAAACATTTGGATGATGGGATGTGATGTGCTGCTATGGTAGTCTTTCACATGCCTCGTTTTGGCATCAACGCCCACCCCAGCGTCACCCTGTGCCAGGCTGGCTGCTGAGACTGGCTGAGTGATAACCAGCGTGGCCCCAGCTCAGCCTGGCCCATCAAACTTTGGTGCTGTTTAAGCTGGCATTGCCATCAGAAGAAATATTTGAGAAAATATGTCCTCAGCCTCAAAGCAAAGATGCAGCCAGTGTATTCTACTGGTGGGCAGAAATAATAATAGGGCTGGTGTAGTGCAGGTGGAGGGGAGCCCCAGGTTCAGCGCAACAGCATCTTAAAAAATTACAATAAATGAACTGGTTCTTTTCACAGAGATTTTTCTTTAGGGAGAAACTTTCTCTACTTCTGGAAGGAGATGGATATTCCCCCTCATTCCTGTGTTTCAAGAAATGGAAAATACAGTGATGGTGATGCTGATTGTTTTTAAAATGAAACTGTCTGTAGTTATCTCTAGAGATAATAATCCCCTGCTGCTTTAGTGCCTCCTTTATTTCGTTCATATAAACCTGGAGAACGAGGCACCGCACGGCTGCATCAGCTCCCCCACACCACCTCCGAGTACCAGCGTCTCACCTCAGCTGTGTTTCAAAATGTATTTGCTACACCAATTCTGTAAGGTATCGCGGGGATGCTTTTGCTCTCTTGTGTTTTTTATACTGGACTAAAACCTTGAATATAGCATTTTTTTTCTCTGTTGCTTTTACCTTTCTATTGGAAGCTAATAAAGTTTGACCCTCTGATTTGCATCACCCATGAGACCCTATGGGATGTCTCTATGGTGAGGTCTTTGAGCACTCGGAGGACAGAATGACTGTGACCTGGAACCCAAGTATTCAAGTACCACTGTGCAGAGAGCGTGTGAGTGGATAGATGCTGCTGATTCCATATTTTTCATTTACCTGAGTGCAAATGGCCATGTGAAGGCTAAGGTTCAGGATTTGTAGGCGTGTTATTTTTGCATATAGGAGCCTGGGAAAAGCAGTTTTTGATGTCTGATTTGACAATTACTCCTCCTCAAAGGCAATTTAGTGTTGCATCTACCTTTTAATTTTCCTTATACTTTTCAATTGTTTAATTATTTATGTTTTAACAATATAGAAAATGGAAAAGAAAGCACAGAGAGGCTAAACATGGAAGTCTCTGTTGCTTGTAATGACACCAGGGTCTAACCCAAGCTCCTTCCCAGTCTTGCCCAGTTTTATCTGAGGTCTTTGTTTATTTGTTTCAAGCATGTCTTATGGTTACCCCAATTTGTGGTTTTTTTGAATTCAATATCAGCAGAGTGTTTAAAAAAAAAAAAAAAAAAAAAATTGTGTAGAACTGCCTTTCAAAGGAAAGACTTTGTTTTCATCCCCAGAAATTCAGGTAAAAAAAGAAAGTCTCTGTTGACGGATTGGACACACGTTTCTAATACTGGCAGTAGGAGACATAACACAGTGTGATGGACATTACATTAGCCAAATGTGTATCGTTACCCTTGTTAGGGGCTGGGCCACCAGAGGATAACAATTTGCTGCTGCCACCAGCTGATGGAGTTGGTCCTTCAGCTGAAGTGATGGATGTCAGCAAAGCTGTGTTCACAGATTTCTACTGAGGCAATGTGCATGTGAAAATAAAAATGGTGTAAAAGTGCAGCCATGTATAGGACAGGTTAGAGGACCTCTGGAATGAGATTTGTAGAGTTGAGTTAGACCTTTTCTCTCCAAACACAGTTGAGTTCGGAGCCTAAATATAACAGTGCTGTGCTGGAAGAAGCTTTGTCTCCAAACACCAAGTTAAAAAGAGTTGAAAGGGTAATGCAAGGGAAAGTCGTGAGGAGCAAACCCCCGGGGAACCTGCTGTGTTGTCGTCTTAGGGTATGAAAAGCCACTGAGGGGTTAATCATCCCCCACTGTATATGAAATGACAACAAGCTCTTGGCAGCTTTCCCCATTCTTTATATAACACTTCCAAGCGCTGAAGCTTGTATCCTCCTAGTAATGCTTTTAATTTGTGCTCTGTTGGGGAGAGGCCAAGATTTAATCGAAATCATTAGAATGTCTTTGCTTGAAGTAGCTGAGGGCTTGTAGTGAGCTGGGGGAGGTTACTTCAGCATAATTAAAAGAAATACATAAGGTCATCGTTGGTGTCTGAGCTATTCCAGACACCAGGTTCAAGGGGGAAAGGTTGAGTTTAATGACGACTCTGCTTAACTTAAGTAGGATGCTTGCATGGCCGCATAGTTTTAGTAATTAAGCTTTGCCTTTTTCTCTTCCCACACACCTACCCAACTGGACTTTGTTTCTAGCTTTATCTCAGTACAGTAAAGATGGGCTTGAACCAAAGCCCAGGAGCCAGATTTCTCAGAGATTCAGAGCTTTGGGGGCTCTACTGCCTAGATCCAGATCTAAATTTTGCAGTTTATCTTTTATCTCTAAAATGGGATAAATTTCAGCGTGCCTGTAAGTGTGCAGATGTGCATGTAAGAGAATGTGCTTATGCGTGTGAGAACATGTGTGTGTTTGTTTACAGTCTCAGCTGAGGTCTGGTTTTGAATTTTGACTCTATTTAAATGGGACAATCAGAATGCTGGTGCTTTTGGTGTGGTGATGATGTCTGTGTATGGATTTTAGTCCTATATGTGCCTGAAAGCCAAGGCTGTGCTCTGCGCGTGTGCCCAGGAAAATAAACTGCTGAGGTAATTTTGAGGCACGATGCACATGTTAATTGCTTAGCGTAAATTGGAAAATGCACTTTCTTTCTTTGTTGGTTGTACACTGAACAAAAAGGTGCTCAAAGGAAAGTTAAAAAAAAAATAATTTCATATCTCTTGTACTGTGCAGCCCCGATGTTGTATTGACAGGGATGGAGCCGACTGGCAAACGATGAATTTGTGTGAGAAACTGTCTTGAATGACTTTTTATGCCTACGTTTGAATACAGCCTCTTATAGCAGAGTAGGTTCAAATAATGAACTAATAGCGAATGTTAAAGATTTAGGGAATTGGCAGTGAACTTTTGACCCTGGGAATATAAGGAGGTTTGCTTTTCAGGAGAATTAGTCTAGCTGGGCTAATGGGTGCCAATAAGGGCTGTAAGCAGTGTGTCAGGGACCAAATCTTTTAATTAACCGCTGAGTGAAAAGTAGTTTGGGAAATGCAATAAGTCAGATTCAGGTCAGATCAAGCAGAATAATATGTGGGCAATGATCAAATTAACATACGAGGAAATGCAAGCTGAAAATCTCCAAACTTTCCTTATTAGACTGATAGAAAATGGGATTTACTTTGATTGCTGCAGGAAAACATTGCACCGACTCATTCTAGCAAGGTTTAGACTATCCTGGCCAGCATCATCTGCAGATGAAAAAGATTGAACTGGATTAAACTGGAGACATACCCCAGTCCAGCTTTGGAAAACAGTGTGACTTTGTAGTAGGGGCTGGCTGAGGAGCATCAGTTGTGCTCCAATGGTTTTGTTCAAGGCTATGATGCCCACAAAGTTACAACAAGGATTAAACTGCTGGTATGCTACAGTGTCTTGTGTTTCTTGACAAATAATACTGTCATTGGGCTTCTTTGCACTCTCAGTTTTTCGGAGTCTACTTTTGTCTGTTGCTCTGATGGTGGCACTGTAACTGTTCAGGGAACAGTTTGTCTTTTTGTCCTGTGCTTGTCCTCTACCTGTCACAGCTATCCCCTGGTTTGGGAGTTGAGTACCACCAAACATTAACACAATGTGGAGAATCACATTCAGTATTGTCCTGTAGATGTAAGGATCTCAATTTTAATTATACCTTATTAACAAAATGAGTAGGATCAGAACTACATCTAGAGAATTGAGAAGGTAAACCAGCATCTGTCAATGTAACATTATAGAGTAAGGTTTAAATTATTAGTTTAGTTCATGTCTAATAGGATTTTAATCCTATTCTGATTGTTCTCTGTGCACATCAGGAAGTACGGTTTTAAAGAAGGCCAATGCCTTAAAGTATGGTGCAGAGAGCTTTGAAATTAATGGAAAAACTCCAACTAAGCTTAGTGGGCTTGGAATCAATCAGTTTTGAGTCTTTTCTACCAACACTAAAATTTAAATATGCTTTGAAAACTTTGACCGTGGGTCCTTAATTTTGCAAGGATCATTATCAACAATGACAATGTGGTATCTGATCTGCCAAATAACTTATTCAAACCTCTGCTTATGTCTCAGCCGTTACTAACTACTTCAGTCATTCACTTAATTGGAAGTGCACTAACTTCATTGTTACATGCCATGCAAAGCAGCGAGGAATTCCATAAGATCAGAAACAGCTTCCCAACACTCCATTGTGTTTCCCTCTTGCTTTCTTGACTGGTTTGATGGTTGCAGTGTTTAGCTAGAATAATATTTTCTTCCTTCATAATTGTTGCAGGGAAAATCAAAAGGCTAAATTGCATTCACTGACTTAAAATCAGTCCTGCTGTCAACTACGATGCATGTTTAATTGTTCTGTCTCTGCGTTGTTGGGCTGGAACAGTTTCAAACACTCTACCAATCATCAGTGGAAAAAAAAAATCATTAGAAAATCAATTTTTGCTTAATTGAAGATGCTACTTCCAAATGGGAATGAAGCAAGATTTATAACCTCAGATTCACTGACTGTATAATGATGGCACTTGAGCTTGTCAGGGTTTTCATTTGGGAGCCGTGGCATGGGCAGCATTTACTTTTTCCACCTGCAGTGGGCCAACACAGCGTAGGCCCTGGGGAGCCAAAGGGCTATGGGTATGTATGAGGTGGAGCACAGAAGGCTGTGTTTACAGATAAGGGAGGAGAAAAGGCTTTATATAGGGAGGAAGTAAAGTAGTAGATGGGAATTTCAAATGCAGTTTTTATTTATACATTTCTTCTGGATGCTGTGAGTGGAAATTACAATGACCGACCCATGGAGACATCCCTTTGGCACCTAGCTACTGATGCCAATGCTGATAAAATCCTGCATCCCAGAGGCCCCGGGGGAGTTTGTTCTCTGCTCCCAGTACAAGGGCTCCTAAAGGTAAAATCCTGTCTCTGCTGAAGACAATGAGAGCTTTGCCCCTGATTTCAGTAGGGTCACAATTTCACTTCATCTCTTTTAAAAAAACTTGTAGCCTAATTTTCTTCTGTTGAAAATTGAGCAAATGTACTGAATCATGATGCAATTAAATGGTAGCAGGCAAGGAAAGGATAGGAAAATGGAAAACTGGATGGAAATCATATTTATGATTATAGTCCCTTCCCCCTTCCTGGTTTCTCCTGCTGTGCTGAGAAAATGCAGCACCATTTTCTGTTAAGTTTAAAATGAGTAGAAGAGGGAGTCATGGTGTAAATATCAAGCATAGCTAAAAATGAATTTACCAAAGTTCAATAAACATAAAAATGATGAATTTAGATGTCATGTAATTAACTCAGAATTACACGAGCAATAACCAAGTAATTACACCTTTAATAATGCATTAAAGTTGTCAGGAATACTTAGTCATTCAACTAGAATTTAACAAGATAGCCTATAGCAAGTTACAGTAATTAGATATCACCACTGAAAACATTGACAGTTCCCAATTGATACCTTTTATTATAAAGTTAAATGCCAAACATTCCTTTTGAGTGGATTAAGGAATAATATTAGCTGTGTTTAAGACCCTACTGCCTACTCTTATAAATTGCATGCAGGTATAAAAAAGCAGCAACAACAAAACCCTAAGAAGAAAACAAAATGTGATACCAGCTAAACCCATCCATCATTTACACAGATTTAGTTTAAGTTCTCACTCCTGTGATTTAAATTACAACCTATGAGCGTCTGCTCTCTGGCAGGTCTGTCAGCAGCAGTGGAGAGAGGGAGGTGGAAGAGAAAACTTCGTGGAACAGGCAAAGAGAACAACAATTGCATCATCTAGAGTACGTAGGTCTTCAGTGTGAATCAGGCACGTTGCAGCCTTTGTGAGAGTGAAGCAGGAAAAATAAACAAGCCCAGGAGTTTGGAAATTAGATATTAAGGCAGGACTTGGGCTTGCTAACATCTAAATCAGATTGTTTAGACTACAGGAGAAAGGGTTTTTTGAGCAAGAGCTGCGCTAGAATTGCAGCTATGTGTTTACTTGCTGTTTCCAAATGTGGGAGATGTTTCTGCTGGTTTTATGTTGACCAGTCTATGTGCTTGGCAAATAATACTTTTGGTCTGGCTACAAGACAAAAAAAAAAAAAAAAAAAAAAAAGTTTATTCTGGGAGAAACTGAAAGAAAAATGTAAAAAATTAAATTTAAAGAATAATATATTTTGGGTAAAATCAAAATGTAGTTTTTCTGAAATGAAAATGTCTTTTTTTTTTTTTTTTTGGTTGCTTTTTTTTTGTTTTAAATAAAAAAACCTTTAAACCATTTTCTTTTTTACAGCAACTGTTTCCAATTTTGGCCTGAATTCAAAAATATT
>JANIJG010003461.1:15301-28705 GCA_024611175.1 Megaceryle torquata
TTAAACCATTTTCTTATTTACAGCAACTGTTCCCATTTTGGGCCTGAATTCACAAATATTTTTGTTTCTCTTAAGTTCATCTTGTTAGAAAATTTCTTGGGGGATGAAAGTATGCAATCCTATTCTGGGTATGTCCTGGAATCTCTGATGCTCAGTGGAACCATCTGTACTTTAAACAAAGCTAAGCAGAGATGAATGGTGTCGGTATGGAACAGTAGAGATCAGCTGGAGTGTTCACATACAGCCTTTGTCATTTTCTTTTTTTTCATCTGTATAATTACAAGTCTTAGCAGGCTGCACGCTGAGCTATGTCTGATTGTCAATAAGACCTCTCTTGATTGCATCTTATATAAATATTCCATGTCAATCTGTAGGATGCAATCCCAAGGTCCAAACAACTATACCTTAGTCTGCAGATGCAAGGTCCTGGCCTTTTTTTGCTACTCTGATAATCAAATTAATTCCTAAAAACATCAGATCCCAGCCACCCAGTGGTTAATTCCCCTGCACCTTTAATGCAACTCCTCTGCTCTGATATATGGTGGCTCTGCTGAGCCCTTCTTTCCACATAGACAAGATTATTCATGAAAATGAAACTACTGCATTTATGTTTACATGATTCTCAGCCAGTTGCGTGGCAACTGGAATTGTCTTTACTTTTATGCATATTAAAACACTCGATAGATACCTTTTCAATAATTAATTGGTAATGAACGTAGAGGCTGTAGAATGTTTTATCCAATGTGTTTAGGCTTTTTCCAGTGGCTAAAAGAGCTTTGTTTTTCTGCATTAGGACTCGTTACCAGGAGCTGCCATGCACTGTTCTCAAAAATAACAGGCAGTAAACAAAGCCCCAGAGGAGCTGACTGACCTGAAGAGCATCAAGGCCACCAGAGTGCGTGTGTGTTTGCAATGCACAGGACAGAAACTGTGTCTGCAGAGCAGACGGCAGAATCTATGGTGGGAAGGTAGACAGCAGCAATTTTTGATTCATTTTCAACACCTCTGATACTCTTGACACTTGCCCTGAGTGCTGTGTCTCTCTTTGGACAACCCTGGTTGGCTCCTTCAGTGTGCAGCTTTCTCCTCAAAGTGGTCACCATCACAATAGCAATGCTGTGGCTTGAAATCTTGGCAGGACTTACTCTCCTCTCTTGGTAGACTATGAATTTAGTTCAGTTACATATGGAGAGGGAATATTTGTAGACTGTGTAAATACTTTTCTTGTTCCTTCCTGCCTTTTTTCATGTTCTATTCTAGAAAAAAAAAAAAAGGAGAAAAGGTCATCTCAGCTGTGACTGAGCTTCATCCTTTAACAGCATCACTTTGACAATTTCACCTCCCCATCATATCTTTGGGCCTCTCCTGATAGAGAACTGGGTTCCAGAATCTGCACTGGCTGGTACTGGCTGCCCTGTCCTCCATACTGGAAATGTGAATGGGACTTTTCCTAAAGAAAAGGTGAGGGGTCAGATCTCTCTTTACTGCATGGTTTTTATTATTGTTAAGATGGAGTAAGAGGGTTCTTCACTCTCAAAATGAGTTTCTTCTAACTCATTTAATTAGACCTCAGCACTGATGGGTTCTCATATTTTGTGGAAAAGTTGAATACGTGTTTCTTTGGCCTTGCTGCTCTTAGTAGTAGCTTTGTATGGATATTTGTGCAACTGAGCTCTTCAATGAGGTCACGCACGACATTCTTCTGCCTTTGTCTGGAACATATCAAGAGTTTTACTGTCACCACTTTGTCCCAGTATCTGCTCACATAGATATGCATGTTAAGAATGGATGCACGGCAGTGACCTCACTGACCCTGTATGTTCAAGGTATTTTCTTGATGCTTCTTCCTTACTGTCACCACTCATGTAATAAATTAAGTCAATCTTGCTCCTTTGTTTACATATGACTACACACGTCTGTGCATTTATATACGTAATGCACATGAACCAGGTTGCAGCCATGAAGGCTATTCTGTAGACCATGACTTTTGTCATTCAAAGTTACTTGACATAAGGCATTCCCAGCAGCTGGGATGGGAACTGGCCCAGCATATCCCTGTATGTCTTCGTGCAGTTCCTCAGGTGGGTGCACGGTTACCATGGCTGCAAGATGCAATCATGGCAAGTCATATAAATGAAGGATACTATTGATTGTTCATTTTTGCACACACCATTACACGCACACACTTCTGAAAATAAGGCTCGGGGCATAATTGGTTGCCAATGGAGCTTCACCAAGTTGACTGCATACATTTGGTTTCTCTTATTTTTACATTTTAGGGAGCTATTCATGCTGATTCTCAGAACCTGTCTTAAGGCTTTGAATTTCCACCTAGATTTGTCTCTCTCTGCTTGCTTGTTATGCACTTAATATAGATGATGTGTTTAACTTTTCAGAAATGCTGGTTGTGTTCTGCTTTATCTCTACAAAATAAGGAATTGAGTGTTCCCCAACAGGCTTCCCAGTTTGTTCCCAGAAACAAAAGTATAGGAGTGTGTTGAAAGCCTGAGACAAGAAATCTGTGGAGGCAGATCTGACAAAGATGTGACGGGTGTACTACTGAACAAGTTGCTGGGGAAGAATCGTACAAACCCTGTCTTCAGATCCAAAGATTACACAGTGTATTGAGGACTCTCACTATTGATCCTGAGGATGGGCAGCTGCTGTGGGTGCTTTCCTGGCCTCTCCACCAATATGAGCAACCTCACACTGTTGAGCACAGAGGAGGCACCTGTGTTCTCCCAGACTGCCAACTAATGAAGTGACAATGGGGTGTGATAACTCACCAGCCAGTGCTGGATTATACAGAGTCACTGCAGCCCATTAACACTTCGTAAAAATCCTGTATGGCTCAGCTTCCCTGAACCTGAAAGGCATTAGAATAAGGACTAAAAAACTGAAGCCCATATGAAGTCACAAGTGCTCCTGGGATGGTGAAGCTAGAGGCTTTTTGACATTTGGGGTTTTTTTTGGCTTTTTTTTTGAGCCAGTTTGATACTGGGTGACATGTGTCTAAACACTTTTCTGCAGGAATGTCCAGCATGTTATGTATTGGGGTTCATGTGATAGCAGATCCTCTGGGCTGCTACATGGGTGTCCTGCTCATCTTCTCTGGTGTAGACAGGAGAAGGGGCTACAGTGAATGATCACCTCGGTATGATTGTACTGGTTCAGCTTTCCTGGAGAATGTGGAGTCTGGCCTGTCCTTGCAAGTCTCGATCCTGCAATGGGTCTGTACCTCATTTGCTTTCCCACTGAATTTCCTTTAAACATCACTTCAGGGTCGTGGCACTTCAGGTACAGTTACTGAAGAAAGGCTGCTCTGATCTGTTTGTGCTGTTGCTGAAAGGAGGAATAGGCTCCCCAGAAGAGGTTGGGACTAGTTAGCTGCTAGTTTCTGAGCTGGTGAGCTCCAATAGCTCAGAGAAAGGCCCCATGAGCAGCAGAGCTGGTGCAAGGACAGTGTTGGAGTGGGGAAAATGGGAAGAGTAAAATTCCTGCCCTTTTAGTGAGAGTGGGGCATGAGATTTTTGTGGACCACCTGAGTAAGGTGTTATGCACAGACCTCTCTCCCACTCTGGCAGGCAATCTTTGCTCTAGGTGCTATAAGCTCTTGGTTCCATCCTTTTCTTGTAGTAGTAATTCTGTGAAATATTGTTAAATAATTCTCTCTTAAATACGTTGTTAAACTAACGGGTTGTTCACTCAGAAATAATCACAAGTAACATCTCTTCTGATTCCTACCTGTGGGCTACTCACAGATCTACCCTGGGGCCTACAGTGCCACAGAGGAACACTGTGGTGGTCGTACTGGGAAATGTCTCATCCCCAGTCTGCTGTTTTGTTTCCAGGTGTTTGCTGCGGTGTGCTGACCTTTTGAGTTTTGGAGATCCATCTGTGTGGTGAATGAGGTGAGCAAACATATTTGATCTGAAAATACCCCTGCAAGAAGGTTTTGGTTTTAGTCCATACGAATTAGTTGCAGGCAATTAGAGTCAACATGAAGAAGGGAATGATCCAAAGGAATTAAGAGGTAAATGGGGAAAGAATGTTGTAAATAAGGCATTCTACCACTCGTATCACTGCAGTCGTGAAAATGGTGTATAGAAGAGTTTCTTGAGAGCTACAAATGTTAGTCCATAATTTCTGTCATATATTAACTGTATTGTAGCTGCTGCATAAATTATCCTCTAGTGTTGTGCACCGTATAATAACCTAGATAGATAGATACACCTTAACTATTATCTTCCCCAAATGGTGCAGGAGCACTGGACCGGTGCATTGCAACACGATGGCCAGCTATCACACCATACGTGTTTAATCTGAAAGGGTCTGGAGAATATATTTCTCATACTGCCTACTTGCCACAGAATTTTCCAATGACTTATTTAAGACCTAATGAAAAAGACCAAAAGTCTGTAATACATTAGAGGAAGAGAGCAGGATAGATCAAAGTCATCAGCAGTGTCCTGAGGTCTGGGAACCGCAGGTCACTTGCTGAAATTCCCAGGTAATCCTGGGACGTTGACAGTGCAGGCAAAAAGCCTTCAGTGATCGCTGTCAGCATGGCTTGGAGGAAAGCTCTTTCCTTCTTAATGCAGTATCTTGTGATGGGCTCACTTCTGTGTACCCAAGTAGGATATACCAAACAGGAACCAGTGCCTCTGTCACTGTGGGCCCTGATGTGCCCCTCATGGAGTACTGTTTCTGGTTATGGCTATCTTCAGTGAAAAAGCAGTAAAAATAATATTTTTTTCATCATTTTGATGTCCTTTGTGATCCTTGCAGTAAACTAGTGGAAGCACGGAAACACGGGATTAACACAATGTAAAGATGAGGTGGGCTGTGTGCTGTGAAAAGATTTGAAGTAACATATTTATTATGTCTTTATTTTAAAGTATTAACCTTTTGTGACAGAATGAGGGAACACAAAGTTAAGGTGACCTAGCTGGTTTATAGCTGTGCGAGTGCACATTTTGTGCAGATATGTCTGTTTCAGATGGCAATGGGAGTTTTCAGTGTCCACCAAAATCTACATTTCAGCCTTTGTTTTACTGAAGCCCTGACTCAGCAGATCCCTTCAGCATCGTTTTGCTTTCAATTACATTAAGCACAAATTGGCTTAAATGTTTTGGACTCGCCAGTTTGATTCCAAGTAAGATAGAAAATGGTAAAATTTAGAAGATGGAACCAATAGGTTCACTAATCCCCTGATGTTCTTGGTGCCAAGATGTGTTTCAAGTCTGGCCCACATGCAAAAGATCCTCTTCCCTTTTTATAGTTCATTTAGTCAGGGGTGTCTTTGACAGAAACCAGCAAAATATCCTGGAATTACCTAACGTGCTCCAAGTGATCGTCCAATGGTTTTTGTAGCGTTCCCATGCAGAGGTTATATAAAAATGTTCTGTTGCTATGTGAACTGGAGGTTTGTTTTGATGTAGCATCAATACCCAGGAGGGGAGAAGGGGGTGGGGGGAGGGAAGAGAAGACAAGACACTGGCATAGTGCCAATCTCTGGAGTTTTTTGCGATGATAAATGGTTCACAAGGAGTCAGCATGACCCGCCAAGTAAACCCAAATGCTCTCAAAGAGCCATGGGCTTCAGATACTGCTGACAGACAAGTACTCCTTATCAGCTTTTTTGTTTAAACATACACGCAGAGCGTGCACACGCAGGAGATCTGCTGGAGCAAGGGAGAAGGCCTGCCAGCAAAGTGGACTGCACGGGTAGATAATGTCCACCCATATGTCCAGGTCTGATATTTTTTTATCCACCCCCCCCTCTGACTTCTTTGTGTTTCCCCTCGACACGAGGCAGAGGTCACAGTAGATACCTTCTGCTGATGCTTGCAATGGATGAATTGCAGGGTACAGTGCAGGCCCTGTTGGCTTCTAAATTTCAAAAATTTTGACTGAGGTAGAAGGGCTTCTGTTTCTGTTGTACCTACTTCAGAGGTAGAGCTTCTCTTTGTTTGGTTTGGATTTTGTCTTGCTTTTTTTCTTGTTTTGTTTTGGGTTTTTTTTTGTTTCTTTTATTCAAGTGAGAGGTTTGGGAATTACAGGTTTGAAACTAAATTACATATTTAATTCTTTTTTGTTGTTGTTTTTCCCCTTATCCTTTCTTTCCCAGAAATAATCAATTGTGTTCTGATGGGCAGGTGAAGGCATGAGCTCAGTGGTGGTTCAGGAAATGTTTGTTCACCATTTAGAAATCCTGACTGGTTTTATGGCAATCTGGCTGTAACTGTGGCCCCCGTAGTGCATGGAGCACCCATTTGTTAACAGGGACTGTAATGGCACAATTTACGCTTGCAGGAAACAACTACAGGACAATCAAAGATATAATTTACATGAAAAAAGTATTCCCTGGCAGAACAGACTTGGGGAACTGACCAAGCGGAAGAAGAAAACTCTTTGTTTCCAGTTACTCTTAAAGGGCAACATTGAGGCAAAGGAAAATCTTCAGGATACTACTCAAATGTATGAAGATGTGTTAGAAAGATCCTGCCTTTAACTGAAGCAGAACCATTCAAATCCTCTAAAAGGAACAAGATAGATTGAGAAATTAAAGATGTAAGCCAGAGAGAAAAGATAAAGGGATTGAATCATGAGTCTTCCACTGTTTGGGTGAGTTGAATGCTCTCTCTTATCTACTTTCCCTGTGTATACAAAGGGCAGGTGACAGGGGAAATAAGAAGGACATTATGAAGCATAAATAGTCACAGCATATTTAAAAACACAAAGTATTTTAATGGCAGTAACTGTGAGCAGAGTGGATTAAATAGGTGCTTTCGTGAGGAGCTGAGTTAAATGACCTGCAAGTCAGGAGCTGTGAAGATGGAACTTGGTGTTGGCAGCAGTAAGTCTGGTGGTGAGCTGGCAGGAGACAGCTCTTAGGGGAGCGAAGGGAGCAGAAGAAACACTTGGAACAAGCTGTGCCACGTGTCCCTGACACAGCTTCGAGTGAGCGGCAGCGTCTGTACTGTGCAGTGAAGCATTGGGAAGAAATACTGGTGTGGGCTTCAGGAGTGGTGTAGCTACATTAGCTTTGTGCCTCAGATTAATAGCTCAAGAAGCCAGTGGGGCCGATTAGCACCACGCTGGTGAGTCTCTTCTCTTTCTGCACTGGAATTAGCTTTGTCTGTGTTAGTGTGGGGTTTTCTGTGCTGCGCTTTGCTGTAAGGTGTTGATGAGCTCTGAGGGTTTGACCGTGAACTTATTTGATCAAGCTCTGTGGTTCCCATAAAGCACGTGGCATTAATGGAATAATACATTATGGCAAGCACAACACAGACACAAGTTAACATAACCATACCTGGCTTTCAGCTTGATTGACTTTGTCATGATGCTTTATTTATCGCTTTCTGCATCTGTGAAATGAGGAGAGATGTCAGTAGGTATCCTCAGTATCACCTTTCTGTTCCATTTGGAGAGAAACGAGAATCAGATATTGGAAAGGAGAGTCTAGGAGATAGGTTGACACAAGTGGGTGAGGCTTCTGGGGATGATGAGGTGGATTATCTGCTGGGGTAACCAATTGCTTCTTCACTATTTTGTTATTGTGGCCATCAAGGTGAAGACCCAATATGTGCCATATATATTTGGTTTTGTGCAGGTGAGTTAAGTAGATAAAAGATCAAATTGGAGCCAAGAGCTAGCCTGAAGGCAGGCTCATTCTAATTCAGAATTTGATAAAAAAGGGATTTGAGTGTTCCCTGTGGCACCACAGCTAACATGTCCCACTGCCGCTGATGCAGCATGGACTGGTTTCCCCCAGTTTCCAGGAGACAAAAGAAATAAAATGCTCTGTCAAAACCCAAGTTCCTCTGGGCAGCAGATGAGGAGGATTTTGGAGTTCTCCTCTATCTTTTCTTGGTTTGAGATTTTTATTATTTTGGGGGGATTTTTTGTTTGTTTGTTTGTTTTTCCATCCTGTGTTTGCACTTTAAGAAATTGTCATGGGGGGGAAGAAGGCAAACAAAAGTTGACTTTTGTTAAGCGGCTGAGACTTGGCAGTTGTGTGGAGGTCACGGTGCTCAGTCAGTGTCAGCCTCCATTCCCCAGAGTTGTATCCTGTAATGTATTTATTTATCATTACAGACGGCCAAATTTTTTTTTTTTCCCCTTTCAGTTTGTTCTGTCCAAGGCCGCAGGGTTCCGACAGAGATCAACAGCATTCCTGCAGTGATGAAGCAGCTCGTCAAAAGCTGAATTAGATGTTAAATCTTTCTGAAGTGGGGAGGAGGTGGAAGGAGGGGAATCACATTGTGCTAAGAATTTATCATGTGTTGTTTCCTGTGAGATAATGTATAGGAGAAGATTTGTTATGGTGCAAGTTTCAAACTGCTGTTTCAGGGCTACAGTGTCTGCCAAGCTTATGATGTATTTGATCTTTTCTGAAAGTCCTTCTTTTCCTTTTCTACCTTTTGTTAAGTGGCCTTTCTTCTAGGTAGGTAAATACCTAAAACACTCCACCTACTGAAAAATGTACAGGTAAGGACCAAAATTTACATGGATAACAGTAATGAGCAGAAATCTACTAGATTAGCCTGTGAGATTCGGTGAAGTTCCAGCTCCTGGACAGAAGGTTAGACAGTCCAGTTGTCTCTTAGCTTTGCAGTTGGATATATTCGACCAGTTGTGTACATGTAACTTTTTGCAAAAACTGTTAGGAATTTTGGTTAGACCTTGAAGAAAATAAAAGCTTGCTTTTCAGAGGTGCGGCATATGCTCAGCATTACTTAAAACCAAAAAGAGCAATGGCTTGATGGTGCTTCTGAAAAAGTTTATTGACCCCTTCTGCATCAGTCACCATCTTTTATGGTGCAGGTCACTGTCTAGAGTTTGTGCACTTGTAACACAGTGGAAATACTTTTTGTCGTCTTCCTTGGCTCATCACACTCCTTTCCTTCCTCTGAAGGAAGTCTCATATTTGTTTGTGTTTTCTGATATAATAGTGTTTGCTGCTATCTTGAAAGAGGCCCATAGGCAACTCAGGTACCTTATTAATAAGTGCACTTCTTTTCCATCTAAATTGAGAAGGGAAAAGTAGTAGAGTTCTGGTTTTGGTTTTTGTTTTTTTTTTCCTTCTCTCCCATCATCTGAAAAAAATATGCTGGTTTAAGAACCTTTTGGGTAAAATAGTTTTGCTTCTTCAATAAAATGTCAAGTGTAGTGATAGATGAACTGGCAGTCCTGAAGTTTACTTAACAGTGTTTTGTTCTCAGTATCTAGGTCAAGATATTTCTGGTTTGCTTGGATCAGACAAAATTTCCACAGATCTTAAATAACACTGTTAATATTATAAGTGGTACGGTTATCGGGCAGGAAGGAAGCTTATTGATCAGCAGGATAAGCACTGTGTATATATGAGCCATCTTTTCCTGCCTGGCTGTAATGAATCTGAAGACCAAAAGCAGGCACAGCAAGTGCCCTCTGCTGAGGTTTGTAATGTACCCATCTCCCTGTCTTTGCTTCTTGCGTGGTCTTCTTCACTAGAGGTGCCTGATTAGACTGATGCAACTTTTGCAGAAAGCAGTCCTGGGAGTGCTACTGATTACTTTGCAGAGGAGGGAATGAGATGTATGGGGGAACTCACCAATTCACCCCCTCGAGTTGATTTGGACCTCGACTTTTGACTTGAACCCAATCTACTTACTGTCAAAGTGCTGGTGTTGCCTCTGGACTGGGTCAGCAGGCTTGTCAGATGCTGGTTCCCTGCACCTGAGTGTCCTTATGGGGAAAAGATGTGTTTTCTGATCTTAATGACTTGAACCAGTCAGGAGAAGATACCAAATGTGTCATGAGTGAGCAATGACTTTGGCACTCAACCACTAACTTCATCCAGGGTTTGGGACCTCAGTCAGCTGCTCAGGTTGCCTGAGTGCGAGTGACTTAAGGTCAAATCCTGTCTCTTTCAGAGGGGAAAAAAAAATTTGTCCATCTTTCCTTTTGGAGGTTTGTGATGTTGCCAAAGGAATCCAAAGTAACCTGCCTTTGCTTAAGGAGAAAGTACATAAGTTGTGACATCCTCCTTCTTAAGAATGGCTTCCATCTTTCACAGAAAAAAACTTGTAGAGCAATAGCAGAAATCCCTGAGTGAGCTTCATGGTCATGAGATGAAAGATAAAATCATGGTGTTTCCTCTGCCCATTCACTCACTGAAACTTGATGTCTTTCTGTGAAGTAGCTAGGCTTTGACCAGAGCAGTGGAGAGCACCTCCAAGAAAAGCAGGCAGCTAGGGAATTAGAGCATCATTCTGGGATGTGGGAGATGTTTATCTGATGTCCTCTGGTTGAGAAGTGGAGCTTCTACAGGAGTGCAGGAGCTGCTGAGTGATGCATCAGTGGCATCTACATTGTGTGGTTTGGTCTGACAGCAGGCCCAGTCAGTCTGCTCTGGGAGGAGCATGCCCAGCCTAGGAATGCTTGGCACTCACCCGAAGGTCCTGCAAGAAGTTTAAGCAGATGAAAGCCTGTTTTGTGGAGTCCAAGCAGGGCTCTCGATGTTCATCCCAGCTCAAGAGGTGACAGGAGCAGATGCTGAGCTGTGTAGGTTTTGCTACTGCTGGCAACAAAGATGGGAGAGGAGTCAGGGATTAGACACGTCACCCCTTTCAGTGAAGGTGCCCAAAGGGCAAGTTGTGCAAGGTGGCTGAGCTGCTCTAACAGCTCACTGCTTCCTGAAGAGGGAAGTCTCTTTACCACCCAGCTCTTTGTTAGATCTTTGCTGAACCAGTTTCCTGCACTGACTGCAGCAGGGGTGAGCTATCAGAGTAAGTATCTGGTGATACTTGGTCCTGTCAGGTGTTTGCAGAGGTTCACAATGAAGCAGAAAATTGAATCCTTGCACCTGGAGTACTATACTAGCACCTTCTCTACCGAGCAATTTTATTTGCCCCACTTTCTTGTTTACAGTTTCTGAAGGATCTGGAAGAAATTACAAGAGTGATGGTTATGAGAGGGGCCATGCTTCGGATTGGCAAGATTGGTTGTGTTACCACATTACTTCTTCCTAGCAAAATGGACGTGCCTGTGGTACTCCCTGACCACCCCAAGCTCTCATGTTGACTCTGGTAAGTGTATATAAATGGGAGAATGAGCATCATACAGCAAATAAAAGTTTAGTTTTCTTTTGGTTTTTTTTGTAGAAGGCCTGTGTTTCATGCTGGAAAATGCCTCTGCAGCCCCCTTAGATAGGAGTGTTGCTGAATTGCTTTTCCTAATTCTTCATTTGCTACATATTCCTTTGTATTGCATCAAGCTGTCCAGCCTGTGTTTTGCAGAGGATCTGATCCTCACTCTGACACCGCAGGTCACGTAGCAAAGCCCCCTGCTAAAGCAGACACAGTAATATGCTTCCAGTGCACAAAAAAGAAATCCAGTAGAAAAGTGACATGATGAAAGATAAGCTGTGTTAAACAAAGACGTTTTTCATGTATCACACCAAAAGATGGTGTATTTCATAACACAGCAAAACACACTTCATCAGAATCCCAGGGAAGAAGTGGACCTGCTAAAAGAATAACATTTTGGTGCCAGGGAAGTTATGCATTTAATAGATCTCCACTGTATTTTGCAGGGAGATTTGTGGCTACATTCAACCTTGGCTAAAATGGAATGGCAACATGTTGTAGGAGCCAGTTCTCCTTAGGGCTTCATATTGCAACAATGGAGCTATAAAAGATGTTATTGAAGTGGTAGGTGTCAGAAGGCAAGCAGGATGTAATTCCATTTGGGAGGTGCTTTTGATTAATCGGTCCATTTAAATGCTGAGCTGTCGAGGAGAAAAGCCGGTCAGGTTGCTCTTTAAACACTTGAAGGGGAAGAAGTTGGATGGTGCACTACATGCCTGGTTGCAATGGATCCTGCTCCTTTTCCAGATCCACTCTGGCTGGAGCAGAAACTCAAGGAGAGAGTTTGTTTTCCTGCACACAGCCTCCACGTACTGCTGGCAGCTGCTGAGGTGATGCATGGCTTGCTGAGGGGCAGGGCGGATGGATGGGACAGGGATTGCTGCTCTTTGCTCAACCTGTCTCCCACTGGCACTTCTCGCCCAAGAGAAACCTCAGCTTGGCGTTCTTAATGGAAACCTTTCCCAAAATCGTCAGCCTCTAGTGAGAAAAAAAATCAATGTGGTGTTTTGTGTTTGCATAGAGGATTTGGAAAATATAGCCTACGGTGTGTCCGAGAATGACCGCTTCTTGCAACCTTTTTTATGGGCACTTCCTTTCTGCAGCATTCAAAAGAGCTGAACCTCTGTTATTTTTGTGTTTACTTTGGAATGGATCTTTTTGTAGCAGAACTGAGATCATCTCTAAACAACCAATTAAAAGTCTCATGTCTTCTGACTACCTGAGGAGAAAAGCAAGTTTTATAAATATGTGCCTCCCTTTTCTGCCCTTGCCTCCCCACATCTACCTGTGCCCGCTCCAAAAGGAGATTGAAAGGGAAGAGGATGACTGAGTGGGACAGCGAATAGTGTTGGCACCAGAGGAGATGTGCCAGCAGGAGAAGGACAGAACTTGGTCTGCAGGGCCCTTCTACCTTGCAGTAGAAAAGCCTAATAGGGCTTTGAAGTCAATAGGTTGGTTTTCTCTTCCCTCTCCCATTTTTGGAGTCATAAATTTACTGTCTTCTGTCTGTGGAAGGAGAAACTGGTTGAATGCAACTACTTTGTAATATATGAGAGTGGGAGACCAGCTTGGGCTGGGGGGGGCCAGCTGGGGCTCACATGGAGCATGTGGAGGGGACCATCGGGTGGCTGTGGGTCCACAGAGCACTCTCCGTGTGCGGGGAGTGACGAGTGGGAGTTTTCACCATCGGCACTTCACGCTGGTGCTCCGGGGCCCACGCTGTGTCTGCGGGCTTGCGGGGGAGGCTAAAATAGATTCTTGGCATGAGGTCTTGGATCTTGGATCCTCTTTGCTTAATAGATTGCTCTGCCTCCCTAGTGATACCCCTGCAGCTGCAAGCCACAGAGCTGTTTTGGCTGAAGTCCTCTCAGTTTAAAGGGGAGAATACTGGATAGATCTCCTTAGCAGGAGCATGACTGAACGCTCTCTTTCCACTCCAGCCTGGGAGACTCTCAGTTCTGCTGGCCTGAGGGACACATCTCCTCATGTCCCAGGCTCTGGAGAAGAGAGAAATAGTGTGTGCAGAAGTTTTCAGTTTCTATAGAAAGATTTGAGCTCTCTGGCCAAGAGGCTTTTTTGTGCCTTCTTCAGCTTTTGGAATTTGCTGAGTTTATTTTTGTCTGTGAATTGGCCTGGTTTTTTTTTTTTCTTTCTTTTTTAAAAATTTTTTTTTTTGCTTTTTTGTTGTTGTTGGTTTTTTTTTTTTTTTTGTTTTGTTTTGTTTTGTTTTTTTTTTTTATTGGGTAGGTTGCTTGAGTTCTTGTTAGAA
>JANIJG010003461.1:28805-41661 GCA_024611175.1 Megaceryle torquata
TTTTTTGTTTTGGTTTGGTTTTTTTTTTTTTTTGTTGTTGTTTGTTTTTTTTTTTTGTTTTTGTTTTGTTTAGTTTTGTTTTTTAAATATATGGCAAAGGTGGCTAGAGTCCTGGATAGACACTTTTTTATATTTCATACAAACCTAAATACGTTAAATAAAGGTCCTTTCACCTCCAGGCTGGTGGTTCAAATCCAGTCGTGCTTGGGAGTAGAACTGTTCAAGCAGTAAAAATAAAACATCTCCTGATTTATGAATAAAAGTGTCAAGTTTTGACTTGTTCTGATTACTGGCATCACATTAGTTGTGAACATTCAGACAACTGCCAGAAATTCATGAAACACGTTTGTGAATCCCAGAAGTTTCATAAACTTCAGCCTGAGTGATTATTTGCTTTCTGATGAATAAGTGGGCTGGCTAAAGTGGTATAAAAAGAACAGCTAACTAATGCTCAGGTCCCAGAGTAATAATAACGAGATGCAAAGGCTCTTGTTTCTGTTACACAGAAGAGGGTGGCCATTCTGCTCCAGATTACACCAGGCAATAGCCATTTACTCTGGGGAACTGTTGTTACTGGTTTGAGAAGGCCAAAGAATAAGGGACTTAGCTTGACTTTCAAATCTTGCATTGTTTGCTGGGCCAGGTGTTGGGGGGGAATCTGTGTTTTGCTTGAATTATCGAAGAAACCACAGCAATAATAACACTAGGCAGTGTTTGTAGAGTATGAGAAGTGTGACAAAAGCGGGGCTGTGGTTCAGAGCTCTGTGCAGAATGGGACGAAGAGCTGCTTCCTCACATGTGAACTGCTCAGCAGCTCTGTGCATTTTTCCTAGCATTAAAGTGCCTTAAAAAGCAGGGGGATTTGACACGCCAGGGGTAGAGATGCCACAATTAGAGCCTAAATTCAAGGCATAGCCACGCTAAGATGATTCTCCCTACCAGAGCCTGCCATACACCAATTTGCTGGGCGTTCAGGAGCTATCAGGGAATACCGGGCTGTGGGAAACATGGCTAAAAGCAAAGGCAGCACGTGGCGTACAGTATTTCAGGGCTACTCTGCAACTAATTGTAAATGACATTTTAAAATATTTTTTTCTTGTTCTTTTCCTTCCTCTATTTCAGTCCTTATATTCTCTCACTGCTTTCTCTCCATCTGTAGAAAGTAAAATTTCGTAAAGGTCGTTATAGCTGCTTTGTAACAATCTGTGGTACACGCATGGGGAAGGTGCAGGGCAGGAGTAGCACGGCACGGTTCGCTTCTGCTGCCACTTTGCAGGAGTGTGGCTTTAAGAAATTGCTTATAATTTCTACTGGTGTTATAAATAATAGATCAGGTCCACAATTTATTTGCTAAAGGTTCCAACAGATGTAGTGTAATTAACAGACTGTAGTCATTAGGTTTTGGAGGGAGGGTGACATATCAATTTTTTAACTGCTTTTCCACTTAGAATCACTTCCAAGTAGTGATGCCTCCAGAGGGATACGCACATGGATGAATGTACTTTGTGCATGCCATTTTACATACATTCTCACTTTGCTTTCCAAGTATTAACATGTGTAAATCCCTTTGGCGTGTGCAGATACGTGCAAGTGGGTTGTGCATCTCTAGCATTTATTTGCATCTGGAAGAAAGCATATGTGGATTGTGTGCACTGAATTATACTCACACCAAAGTCCTGTGAACGTTTGACCTTAACACAGTATCTCTTCAAATCTGCAACTCAGTGATTCGGTTCCTTTAGCCTTAAAAATAAAGGCAGGGTGACTTTGGGAGGAGTAATAATGATATTATTTTAGGAAATAAACCTTTGAGGCATGGTGCCCAATTATGTTTCTTTTGATCTAGTAACATGAAAACCACAGAGATGGAGAAACCAGTTTTGGTGGACAAAAACAGGTGTAGCTCAGAGGTGCAGGGATCAAGATGATACCCAGGCCTCCAGCAAGCACAGCCTATTGCTGCCAGGGAGACTGTTCTTTCTACCCACAAAAAGCTTAACCCTGTGCCTGCAACAGGACACCACAACCTCTTGACTGTTGTAGGTCCCATCTGCTCAACCAACTTGTCCAGCAGGTTGTATTTAGCTCTCAGGGTCTGGGAGCAGGAGGGAGGCTCTGGTGCTGTGATGCCCATTTCCCAGAAGAATCTGGGACGTGGCCCGAAGGAGGTGATTCAGGATGGTAGTTATAGTTAGCTGCTGGTAACATTAATGCATGCAGTTGAGTTTTGAGGATGGTTGAAATATGGAAAAAAATGTTCTGTCAAGAACTGCTTTTCCTTTACATTTTGGGAGGGCTTCTTACCTTTTTCTCCAGTAACTGCTAATTTCTGCCAATAAATTCTGTTCTTTGTGCATGGAATTAAAGATGATGGCAACGTTTGAAGGTATTTCCTTGCAATGGCAGTTAAAACCTAAGAAGACACAGGTGAGATCCCTGTGGCAAACTGTCAGGTTGTCCACCTCTAAATAGCTACCCTTGATTATTTTAACAAAAACTAACGATAAGTAAATGAAAGTTCTCCTGATTTATGCCATGCAGGCAATTGTGCCCATATGGGATTTTTTTTTTTTTTTTCCCCTACTGGAGAATTTGCAAGTTTCATTTTGTGGCTTTTAGCTGCTATAATTCAGGTTTCCTACTATTATATCACTTTATTTAGGGATAGTGTGAGAGACAGGAATCTGAACTGACTGTCTGATGCTTAAGTAGGTGAATAATGACTTGGAGAAGACCTTGTGCCTATCTTTTTGATCTTTGGGCTTCAGACACCCCTCCACCCGTAATTAACTTGTGTGTTGACTGATCATCTGAGTGATCAAGAGAGACTCAGTATGTCAGTGGAAACCAGGAAACTATTACTCTATGGCAAAACAGCAATCAAGCCAACTTGTCTATGATACAAATCAGATACCTGTAAGAACAAGTCACGTAATGGCAAGCTGTACTGGAGATGGATGATACCCTAAATCATTATCTTCAATAGCATCAATTATGTTTACAGGGTGAGTAAGACCATGGTATCTGCATGGCAAGCGCTGCACCCAGATAACAGCAGCAGCAACAACAACAAAAATTAAAATTACAGCATGAGTTTCATGAGAGGCAGTGCACTATACATGACTGGCCAATAAATCAAGACCGTTGGTGGATTAGGTGGAGTGGAATGGTAATGGCTATCAATCTGTGGTAGAAAATGCCCAGCTTAGGGTATATAGAACATTTAAAATATATATGAATTTGAAATCAACCAAAATACATGTCGGGCATTTTTCTTCTTGGAATTATGGTAGGTTTTTTAAGTGTAAGTGCTTTTCAGGACAAATTTTAGCATTGTTTGCATTCAGATGAAACTTCTACACTATACATGTGAAGCCCCTACTGCCTAACATAGCACACTGAATAGGAAAGGCTTTCACTGCACAGCTCTCCATGAGAGAGAGTATTTGCTGTCTGACACATTGCAACCTGTAAACAAAGGCTCAAAATAAGCGTGTATTAAAACAAGGAACTCCAACTGGGAAGGGATTAAGTTAATATTTGTAATCTCTTTATCAGCAGTTCTATGGCCAGTTTATGATAATAAACAGGCAAAAACCAGATCATGTTTGAGATGGAAGTAAATTTCAGTCTGATATGAGTGATGTACCTCATAGCCACTTATAATTAGAAGGGAGGCTTCTTACAGCACTGTTCCTCTATAAATCATAGCAGATATTACCTAACTTGTACAACAACTATGAAATATGCTCTGAAATGTGAACCTCAAGAAATAGGTTATTTTGTTGCAATCTCGTTCTCAGAAAAGACCTAATTTGACACAATCTCATGTAATTTTTTTTTTTTGCAGGGTTGCTTAAAATAAGGTAAACAGCCCTAAATCCCTAGAAAATGGTATTAAAATTTCAATTTAGTAATAGCTGTTTTGTTTTTTATAATCACGGTTTGTGCAAGCTGAAAACATTGCATGTTTTGGTACACAGCATCCTTTCTGGGAAGAGTTGATCAAAGAAACCTGAACTATGCTGTCTATAGCACAAGTTTTGTGTTGAGCAAAATTGTACACTGAACAAGAAGTTAGAAATACAGGATGGTAACTAAATAGATGTGTATTTTTCTTCCCTCTTCTGACAGAGTCAGCTTTGACCTGGCCTGGTGCCCATCCACTTTATTCCAGATGTGATCATGGAAAGTCCATAGGGGAGGCAACCATAGGGAAGAAGGCCTTGCTGGCTTGATGCCTAAAAGCAAAACACAAATAGTAAGATTCCTTGAGTTTTTTTCTTGTATTAAGGTCTAAGTCTCTCTCCTATGATATTTTATTTATTTTTAATGGAAAACTCATGGGTTTGTGTCAGAAGTGTGTTCTATGAAAACCTATGAACCTCCAAGGACTGTTACGGTAGGCTTGTAACTGCCTCTATTGATCCTAATTTAAAGCTGTAATTGCAAATAAAAACATCATTATATCCCCCAGCTTCCTTAATTGAAAGGATTGATTCACAGGAGTAAAGCACGGTAAGAACTTCTACATGGGCCAAGCGCCTATGGAGATTTTAACACTGTCATTTCGACATGGCCTGGATTCATTCTTGTGTGGAAGAATGTCAGAAGTGCTGGGAGGAAACCTTCACTCTTTGAATATATGACCTTGTTTCTTGGGCTCCACTTAAACTAAGGCAGGGGACCCACCGAGGACTCTGTAGGCAGCAGGAGGATCGGTGGCTTGGTCTCTCAGATGGCACAGTTGTCTAGAGGAGCCACACATATATCAACGTGTCAAGTATACATGCTCAAATAATATTACAACTATGAAACAACTTTCTATTCTAAAGTGGATCAATTATTTACATATTCACAAACTGTTCTTCTTTCAATCATCTCCCCATAGATAGAATTGGAGACTTTTACACCTAAGAGTATGGATTTCTCCTGCTACGATGTAAAGTAGGATAATGTCAAATAATTTTCTTCACAGCATCAAACTGCTGTATTCCAGAATTACTCAACAATATTCTATAGTATTTTATGTCGAGGCCTGAAACCCATGTAGACTGCAGAAGCACTGTCTATACCTTTTAACCACATGAGATGATCCTGTTAGTCCATAGGTCAGCCTTTTCGCTCTAGTTTACCTGGTCTCTCATGCCAAAACTTTTCTTGTCCTAACTGATAGTGTAGTTCATTAAATAGATCAAATAGGTAGAGTATTTTGCAAAATCCATGTATGAACAAATATATAAATGAATCTAGGCAAATCTGACTGAGGTGAATATAGCCCCAGTAGAAATGACTCAAGTTGGGGGTGTCATGGTGATGAATTGAGCCTTATGCAGGCTGGTGCCACAGGTGTTGCAGCTACAGAGCTTAATCTCTTTTAAATCCCTTTCTGAGTATCTATTTAATAGTTGAAGTGAGAGATTTGGGGAAGACTTAGAAGATTACCATGTTTCCTCTCCTCTCAGGGCAGTTTTTGTGAATGAATGTTGTTTAGAGGATCTGAGGAGGAATAAAAGTAGAGGATCGTTCCATCATAGTTTCTCCTTGCACTCTCCTTTATTACAGGATACGGGCATGTAAAGTGTATTAAGTATGACCAAGTCCTCAAAGGAGATTGAAAAACCCCTTTTTCTTAAAGGAAAGGGTGGACACTTATGGTGCTGAATTACTCTTTCAGAACAGGAACCTGCAAGAGAACAGAGGACACTCCTTGCACTGGCATTCTCTCAACCCGCAAGAGCATGACTATTTCATAACAGCTCAGGGAGGCGAACACCCAAGGCCTCCAAGGTACCAAAATACGTTCAGGGATCTCAGCCCAAGAGATTTAGCAACTCGGATTATTTTATCTTCAGAGCCAAATAACTCTACTTAGGGCACAGTATAACAAGCCAGATGTGTCTGCTTAATGTACTTAACTTGAAGGAGTAAATGTGTAGGGCAAGAAATATTTTTATAAGTCTTAGATTAAGATCAAGGGGGGGGGGGGGGGGGGTGAAATAAAAATGTTTACCACTATGATTGGCTGGAAACAAGAGCGAGATGTCATTACTCAAGGGAACACATTCTGTCAGGCAGCATTCAAATATGTGGGACAAGCTTAGCTCCTTTAAAATTAAATCAGTATCTTTTAAAGAATTAAACAAAACTTGTTTATTAGATGAAATTATCAATTATTTTGTCTTCCAGAAGTAAACAGAGAGCTGAGGGAGTCTCAATCACTCAGTCTTATGACCTTATGGTCACTGTCCAAAATACCAGCAGTAATGTTCCACACTGTAGAACTAAGAAGAAGAAAAGCAGATACTCAGCAGGGCTAGCCCAGTGTCTTTCCGAGTAATCCCTTATTTTTGCAAAACATTTCCATATGGGAAACTTGATCACTGAGCAGAAGCACTGAGAATAGTGTGGTGTGGCCGGTTCTTTGTGTAGATACTGATATTGGCTGTTGAATACCTAAAACCATTGACAGGCTTTAGCAGTGCTGCTCTGAGTGTCTAAATGTAAAACTGATGCCTGGGGCTGAAAATTGATCTATACCATTAAACTCTAACTATGAAACGGGTAACACCGTTTGGAAGGGAAGCAGATAGCTGGTATTAGCTCGTCTGGTGAAGAGGAGTAGCTAGAAAGGGTCTGCAACAACTGTTGTAAATATGAAACCCTTATCCTGAACTTTGTGACAAATTGGTTCAAAACAAAAGTTTGCAGCGTATGCTTATTTATATAATGGGTCTGAGATGTAACCCTGAATCCAAATCCTTTTCTGATGGGTAAAGTTGGGATCTGGCTCATTACTGACCCTGCAGACAGGCCTATCTACAGATAACTAATCCTAGAGAGCAAACAGACTTACTCTTAAAGTCTTTCTCTGTTTCATTTGGGTTTTGTTTTGGGTTTTTTTTTTTTGTGTTTTGTTTGTGTGGGGTTTTTCTCTTTGGCTTTTTTTTTTTTTTAATGTTTGTCATTGTGTTTTGGGTTTTTTTTGGTGGGGGGAGCTGTTTGTTTTGTTTTGTCGTTGTTTGGTTGTGGTTTTTGTTTGTAGGTTTTTTTTTCCTGTTTTCATTTCAAGGGAAAATGCATTGCCATAATACAGAACCACCACAGTCACTCTGGTTACAGCCGAGTGACGCGACATCAGCAGCAGAATATGTACAAATTAAACGGTAACAATGTACCAAGGAGAGGCACAGCAATAACATCAAAATTATCCACAGTACAATATGACTAATGTTGTGTGAAATGCATTCATTGGTGAAATGATGCCTAGGTGTATCTTAAGGAGTTATGCTGATGGAGATAATGGTTATAGAGCAGAGATAAAGGAAGGAAAGGCGAGTGAAAGATGAAAGGTTGTAGCAAGGGCAGCATGCATGGGGAGGATGCTCCAGTCGGTGTTTCTGAACAGGGGAGAGCTGTGTCCCTGTGGAATAGAGCAGGGTGTGATAAGAACTTGGTTGCACCTTTCTTTCCTATTGGTATGCCTGGCGTGGAGGTGTGCTCGCTGCTTTGGGCACGCACCCGTGTTCCTGTCGTCTTCCTCATCTCCTTTCACAGGGACTTTTTGCAAACGTTTCATAGAATCACAGAAAAAAAAAAAAAGAAGAAAAAAATCATAGAAACACACTGCATATGTATTCAACATTCTCCAGTGTTACTTAGAGATGTATTTTGTTTTCCAATTGTAGGTACAAAAGCAAACAAAAATCCCAAAGAGAAGGGACTGTTGTTTTATTAGCATGTCTAAACCCAAGAAATCTGCTCAGACTTACCCAGAGAAGGGATGGTGAGAGGAAGCGCTTCATGGAGGTGCGTTTAGAAGTTGTCAACTTCTTCCTTAGTCTGAGAGTCTTTTTGAAGTGAGTAAAGGTTTTGCTTGAATAAGGAACTTAGGTATTGGTAAAATTAATTTGATTTTCCTCTCCTCTCTCTATTTAATGTGGATTTGGAAAAAATCTGTCCAGTGACCCATCATGTGATCACGCTTATCCACAGATATTTATTTAGTACATGGATTATTTCATTTTTTTCAAAGGAACTTAGGAATTACCCAATTAAGTCTGTTTTATATCTAAATTCCATTTTCCAAAACAGCTGAGGTGCTCAAGAGCTCACAGCTCACTGTCTTTTAAAAACCTCTCTAAGTACTCCTTAAAATTGGAGCACTGGAGAGTAAAGTGGACTTGCCTGAAATAAAATCAGCCTTTGTGCAGTGTGCTGCTGGAGTGCAGGGCCCGGTCTTTGATGCTGACACAAACTCTCAAATGACCAGAAAAATGAAGTGTTTTTATGGTGTTCTTGATTAGTTTGCTACCTGGTTGGTTACAAAACGAATGTTTAGGCCAAAATTGTACAAAAGTTCTTGTTTCTGATGTGTTAGAACTATGTTAGCTAGGGTTTTTTTTCCCCTCATTTATTGATATCTGCAAGAATGGGAGGTGGACCCAGCCAAAAATGCTGGGATCCAGCTATCTTCAAAGTCTTAAGATATCCAGAGGTGGGAGTTTGTTCTGTCTCCTAGTGAAGAAGTGCTCCCCTAGGAACATTTCCACGGGAGGCAAAACTCTCTGGAGATGTTGGGTGTGCTGGGCTGAGCATTCCTGTTGTGCTCCAAAGGCAAAGGAGGAGGGAGGGATGCAATAAAATCAGTGCTTTCAGCCCTAAGTCTGACTTGGATCTAGGGGATCTTGGTGAACCTCATAAAGCTTTTTCTCCCACCACCTCCACTCGCTGCTGAGCATGTGCCAGGAATTCCCTACTGAAGGAAGCTGCCAAAACTCCCGGAGCTGCGATAACCCTCTGCTCTCGAAGAGCACAGAGCTCCCCAGCAGCGCTGCGCTTTGCCCCGCGCAGGCAGGGGCATGGCATGGCCAAGCATCCCGAGTGTGTAGCCCAGGCTCAGTGATTTTGCTCCCTCTCCATGCTGCAGTTTCCTGTTTTTACAGGTCTGTGATGGCTCTATGGAGAAGAATTTCTGCCTGCCCCTCTTGGTTTGGGAAATAAACTTCAGCCATTTACTCTGGGCACAGGAAGGCGAACCTCTCCTTGGCTTTGACAGGAGTGTGTGCAGTAATGCAGCAAGCTCAACCTTGAGAAGGGGGAGAGGCACTCTGGGAGCTGGGCTGGTTTATATCTCAGCTGATTCTCTTCTTTCTCTCTTCTGTATCCCCTTAATAGCTTGACAGAAGAAATATAGGGAAGATACAGCCATCTGATTAACAGTGCTGGGGGTTGGGGGGGCCAGGGATGGATGACAGGGAAAGGGAGCACAGTGTGGCTACCAGCCAAGTTCCAGCAAGAAACAGAATATCTGGCTTCCTCTAATCTCTAGAGGAAAATTAAGTTACAAAAACCTTTAGTGGAAACTTTGCATACATTCGGTACCATTGCCATGCCTGACAGAAAAAAACTGATATATTATTTAGTTTATAGTTATAGAATTAAAGGTATAAGCTTTCCCACCAGGAATGAAGAAAAGAATCCTCTCAAAAACAAAACCCTGCAAACCCCCTGAATGTTTTGTGCTATCGGAGCCCTTGAGAAATTCTCCTTTTTGCGTTGATGGATGGTTACGCGTGATTTTATGCATCTGAACATCTTCCCTGATGAGTAAGATGCATTTTTGCACTTGCCCAGAGAGCCCTTCTTGCTTTTCCCAGCCTTTTGCGCCACCGTCCATGGGAGCACAGTAGGGCAGGTGAGGGTGGAGGTGAGGAGGAGGGTCCCAGTTCCCCTGGGCACACACCACTGACAGAAGGAAGGACTTTGGCCACTCATGCGGCCAGAGAGCCAAGGCTGTTGCCTCAGACGAGAGCTCACCATCTTGGCCTTCATCAGAAATCTGTGTTACACAGGGAGAGGAATTTCTCCCCCTCTTCCGTGTCTGTCATCAATGCATTTATGAAAAATAGTGGAGTTAGATTTAAAAAAATTAGCATAGGTGTTAAGTGAGCAACACGTTGGGACCTACGTGTTGAGATAAATCGCTGATTAGAATTAAATATCCTACTTATTGAATGTTACATCTAAAGTAGTTGCAGTAACTGTGATGAAAGTATTACTTACATGTTAGTTTTTTGAAAGGAAAAAAAGAAACTGGGTTGGCTGGCTAGATCTTTCCTTCATTTGGTCTTCTGTCAGGTTCATATGTTGGGTGTATGTGTGAAGTGAGATTTCTTTCATGTCTGAAATGGCATCATGTGGTTCAGCTGCCTCTGCTCCCCTGGCTGGCCAGGCTCTCCTCTTGCTGGCTGCTCAGGCTGGTAGGAAAGTGGCTCCTCTTGCTCAGAGAGGAGAAAGTACAGATGCATTTTGCAACATTTCCTTCCACTTCATTGTGAGCAAGCTCGCTCCCAACCTGCACGCTAGCAAGCCATTTCTCACATGATTCATTCACCAGCCTCGTCTGAAGGGAACATTTTCCGTGCAGGCGAACGTAAGAACCATGTTTACGTGCCGTTTCCCCTCCGAGAGCTTTATTTCTCTTCAGCCTTGGGGACCTCAACACCAGCCAAATCTCAATATGGGGCTGAAATTTTACACTGGCTGTCCCTGTCCCCAGCCGTCCCTGCAGCAGGCTGCACGGTTGTGTTTGTGTAAGCACGCACGTGCGTGTGTGTGCGCACAAAAACAGATGTGTGCTGTCCAGAATAAATGAGGCTATTCAGAATGTCACAAAATGGACAATTTATGGCCACTTTCAGCAATTAGTCAGGCCAAAGAAGTGAGGTGGGTCAGTATTAAAACCTCACTGTTTTGTTTACTTTAAAAAAGCAACAGGGAGTTCCAGCCGATGAGAAAAGATACGGAGAGGGGGTAATGAAAGAGAAACAATCTCTGATGTTTGTCTTATTACAGTTTCTCCTCATTTCGTTGCGCTTCCCATAGCCCAGTCTTGAGCAGCAGAGCTGTTGCTTTCTCTGGGGGAGGTTGGAGTGTGGGTGGCTGCACGGACAGTTCTGGAGTAGGAATTTGTTACTCATCTCCTGACGGGCTTTTTCACCTTGCAGTGAATTAAGGTCCTTTGTACAGAAGTGCTGGTACCTAGCAGAGCTTCTACATATCAGGCTACAGGGCCTGATATATGACTATTTTTGTTGTGCTACTGGAGAAAAAAAAATTCCCCTGAAAATTATTGATGGTTTCTAAAATAAGCCCCCAGCCCATGAGTAACTTCAACTGCGTGAGTCGAACCTTGAGAGGCACCCGCACCCCATAGTTAATCATCTTGTTTTAGTGTAAATAATCTGGTTTATTTAACTGTTTTGTCTACTCAGATCCTGGTTCTTCTGCTTCCAAAATTAGATTTGGTGCCACAGTCAGAAGATAAGGATTTCAGATACGTTCTTAAATACTCCTGAGCAATCCAAAGCTTTAGGCTATATGGAAACAGGCACTCGCTCTTTTAACTGCAGGTTGTATGTGTGCAGTAAGACAGTAAACATCTTTGCATGACTTCTCCCAGGTAAAAAGGGATAGGACAAGAGGAAATGACCTCGAGTTGCATCAGGGGAGGTTTAGCTCGGACATTAGGAAAAACTTCCTCGCTGAATGGGTTGTTAAGCCCTGGAACATGCTGCCCAGGGAGTTGGTGGAGTTCCCGTCTCTGGAGACCACTAAAAGCCATGAGATGAAGTGCTGAGGGACATGGTTTAGTGGTGGGATTGGCACTGTTAGGTTAATGGTTGGACTCTGATTTTAAAGGTCTTTTCCAACTGAAACAATACTATGACTTGTTATGTTTCCTGGTCCATGGGCAGCCTTGACTGCTTGACTGGCTATGAAGCAGGGATCAGGAGGAGGGACAGTCTGGGTGTTTTTGTGGGTCACCATGATGTGTGGACACTCTGAAGCAGCATTAAAAGTAGAGAGGCCTTTTCTGAGTTATGCATTGTGGATGTCCTTGGTGGAGCTGACTCTTGCTCATGAATGCTCTCTCATGTCTGGGGGTGAGGGTGAGAGATGGAAAGTGGAGTGGAACTATTGGGAGCTATTTAATGGAAGTGTTCTAATGAAATTTAAATATGTGGTTTGTTTCACTGCAAATTTTTGGCAGTAGATGGGGCCCTTACTGTAATAAAATTTCATCGAGTTGGGAAGCCTCTTGGAGATGGTGCCCAGTTGCAGTATATTGGCGCTGACTCCTGGACGATCAACTCTGGCTTGACTCAGGCACTGTTGTTTTTCATATAACTGCCCAGCATGAAAATAAAAAGGGGGTAAGGAGAAACCAATGAACATACACCTCTGTGCCCCTATCATTTACTCTCTGTCTTCCTAAAAAGCTGCAAACTCACATCTTCAATTTGCCCAGGCTCCTGGTCCTGCTGACTATGGTTGGGATACTGGATACAATCAGGGATGATCAGGAAGGGAACTTCATCCGTGGAACAGGATGGGGACAGAAACAGAATCTCACTTTCTGTCGCGACGCTGTGGATTTAATGTTTCATTCATGCAAATGCACATCTCCTGGCAGTGCAGGGGCTGGCCTGGAATCCAGACCTGGTCTGCTCGAGGTAGAGCCATTATCCTAAAGTGCTTTTATTGATCTGTTGACTTTCTGTCTCCCTCCTTCTCTTCCTCTCCTCACCCTGCCAGCCTCCTAAAGACTCATATCTTGTCTCATACAACCAAGGTATTTTAAGGGGTGAACAATGATTTTGAAGTCAGATTAGACAAACTGTACTTGACCAGGGAAACCAGATATCCCCTGAATGACATCTGAAGAAGGTTCCTGTTTCCATTTACAAACAATCCTCCTTACTTCCCCCCCCCCCCTTTTTTTTTTCACATCTCTTTGGTCTCCCTTATTTTGAAAAATACACTAAATAGAACCTATTTATTTCTAGGACAA